>JADRCH010000252.1:1147812-1330954 GCA_019843965.1 Rhynchomys soricoides | reverse complement strand
TGTGTTTGTGTGTGTGTGTTTGTGTGTGTGTGTGTTAGAGAGAGAGAGAGAGAGAGAGAGAGAGAGAGATGGAATTTGCCTGAAGGTCACATGGCAAGCTTTTAGAGTTAGTTCTCTTTCCCTATATGGAGTCTAGACCAGAAAAAGTGGCAAGAGTTACTTTTTAAGCATGGATCCACCTCACCAGCTTCCCTGTGTTGCCTTTTCAAGAGTATGAGTACTGAATTATCTTTGTGTTCTTAAACATCTTGTTCTCCCTTAATAATAATCTTTATTTGATGTGAATATCTTCAAATAAACTTCTTCCATGGGACAATCTCATTTATAATCTTTCTTGTATACATTCTCACTTTCTCCCTATCCTTCTCTCTTTTTCTCTGTCTCTTTCTCTATCTCTCCCTGTCTCTCTGTCTCTCTTTCTGTTTCTGTCTCTCTGTCTTATATGTATATGCTCTGTCTTTATTTCTTAGTCAAAAATTTGAAAAGTTGTACACTTGGGTTTACATACTGAATCTTTAATAACTTGCCATTATTACATATATGGACAGACACTACCAAAGAAGCCACAAACTCCACTCTTGTTGGACCTTTTCAACTAATTGCTCTATTTCTGTCTGCATTTTTAGCTTTTTACTCTCTTTTGCTTCGTGACCTGAAACCCATGAAAATGTAGGATGTGAACACTTCCTAACACTTTTCAAAGGACAGATTGTGGCATCTCTTCCCATCTACCTTGTAGATTATAGGGACCAAAACCAGGTGTTTAGGCTTGACAGCAAGGTCTTTTCCCCACTGTGCCATCATGCGCCATCTTCCTTTCATTCTCCCTGAATATTTAGGTACTTATGACTTCATATTTTCCACACTTTCATAACAAAACTATTCATTTAGATGCAACTAAAATGCTACCTATCACCTTTCTTATACTTTTGTTTGGGTACTAAAAATGTTTCAGTTGAATATAAATTACACATAAACATAAATAGGGTGTAAGATTCTGCTTCCTTACTTGAAAGTTAGTGGATGCCCATGAAGTTTTATTAGGGCTATGGGCACAAACAAGATGAGCATCCAAAAGACTATTAGGACATGACTGTTGACTAATCTTGGGCAGAACATCAATGAATTCATTTATGAATTAGTATATGATTATATTTTTAAATAATTTAGGGCTATATATCAGTAGCCCATAGACACGCTTTGTTGAAAAATATGGTAAGGAGCATAAGAAACAAGGAAAATGAAGATTTATTTCTTATCTTATTTCCCATCTTATGATACATATGTAGACAGTCAACAAACTGGCTGAATGTGAGTCTGAAGAGAAGAGTGAGGAGAAAGAAATCTACATGCTATAGCAAGTTAACAAGATGCAACTTTTCTTATTACAAATGTAACCAAATAAGCTCAGAAAGGCATCATATTGCAATTAATTAGAAAAGAGAGTTAGAAGTATTTGATTTTTCTTCTGGGGTCCAGTTCATGATGAAACCCAAGTCACAGTAGTTAGAAGCATTATGAGAAGAGAGATGGATTTGGTTAAGACAACTGGTGTAGATGTCTACCATAAGTGTGTAACGTTTCTTCAAACTGTGAAAGTACAAAAAAGTGTGTGCAAATACTTTTAAAATATGGTAAATGCTATTGAGAAAATGAAAAGAACTTTGGTTATTAGCATGTACTGGTAGTGGAAAGCATGAATGAACACGTAACATGTAAAACGCAAAGTGATTAGGCAATGGGAAACTGGCCTGTACCATGTATTTCAAGCTTTCACTTTCTATCACTTTTTGTGTTTTCCTTGCTATGGCAATGCTTTTAACCATGCTAAGAAGAGGTATTATAGGAACGATCAACAGGTTTTCATTAGTCAACCATTCTCCAAAGAGGTAAATTTTAATTTTAACTTCTTTGTGACATATTAGTATTTTATAATATTGACAACTTGAGGAATATGCTGTTTCAGAATGCATGTTATAGAACATACAATAATTTATATACAGATATTACTTATTTAGTATTTAACTTCACACCATAAGTTGCTGTGATTATAGTTTTATGAGATATACCATGGATACTATCATCATTTGGGAACTTAGAAGTGACTAATGAGTAAAGAGCACAAACTATAAAACTTCCCTTGCTATAAATTATGGTGGCCATGGAAATGAGATAGCAATGTCACAATTTCACAAGTTAATCTAAAGATCCCAGTCTTGAGCTTTCCAGGGAATACATTCAGAAGTTGCCTGCTATATAAAGATAAACTATGATAATCTTAGTTTAATTTATTTATCTTATCATAACAAGAACTCTATACCTCGTCTGTCATAAGTATATTGATATAAAATGTATACAATTAGTAAGAATTATCATAAATACATGATATATAATATAAGTAATAAGTGATTAAAATTTATTATTTCTTAAGTTACCAACTAGTCTGTGAAAGGCATACCACAAATCTTCTGTTAGCTATTTTTAAATAGCTAACACTCTTAAAGTAAAGATTTGAGCCAGGCATTCATGGTACATGACTTTTATCTCAGCACTCAGGAGGTAAAGTCAGGCACATCTTTATGAGTTTGAGGTCAATCTAGTCACAGAGCAAGTTCCAAGAGAACAAGGGCTACACAGAAAAACTGTGTCTTGAAAACCCAAGCTAAACAAACAAGCATACTATTGTAGCTGATACAGTGACAAAGTATAAACATATATTTTAAATCAAACATGATATAACTTTTTTACTTATGTAAAGCCTGGGTTAGTTGTAGGTCTCATCTAAGGTATCCTAAGGGGTGATCAGCTTCTCATTTGCATAAATGCTCAGAATGCATAATAATATATTCAGCATTCTTAGCTATCTTGGAAGAAAGCAATAAGTTTGTTGAGATTCTACCTAAGACAGACAGAATAGCAGTCATCAAGAAAACAAATAATATCAAATGCCAATGAAGGCATACAGAGAAGGGAACCCCTTACACACTTTTGGTAGAAATATAAATTGCTCCATGAAATTACTCTATGAATGTAAATATTCTTATGAAAATCACTATGGAGTATGATGAAATTGTATGTATGAGGAAGATAAACAACTTCACTTTTGTAAACAAGTCCAAAGAATCCAAATCAGCAAATCTCATGACTTCTTGTGCTTCTTCAGGTCTTGCATCCCTATTCATAACAGCCAAGCTATGGAATCAGTCTAGGTTTTCATCAACAGCTTCATGGAAAATAAAAATGTGGTACATGCACACAATGCCCTTGGGAAAACAAACATACAACTTATGGGACAATAGACACAAACTGTAAATCATCAGATTAAACAAAATATAACAAACCCAGAAAGACAAACTTCACATTTTCTACTGTATTTGGATCCCAGAATCTATATAACTTTTGTTTGTGTGCATGTGTGCACATGTGAACACACACACACACACATACACACACACACACACACACACACACACACCAATATGTTTTTAAAGCAAACTTGTTATAAGCCCAAACACAGTTTACTACCTCCCTAGCAAGGTGGATATTAAGATGGGGACACCAGGAATTTTAAAATGCCAGTATAAGTGTCTCATGAGAATTGGGGATTGATAGTCATGTGACCTTCACAACCTTGAGAGGGAGGTGCTTCCAACACCTGGTATCTTATTACAAAAATATTACACGACAGTAGAAGTGTTACTCTGTCTCAGTAAGGAAGTGGGTTAGTGCAATGGAAGAGACAACATAAAGTATGCAGGGTTACTATGGTAAAAGTACGTGGCACACTTTAAAAAATGTCTTTAGTCTATCACTATGTACAACATCCATATACTGGAAACTGTCATCAAGAATTAATGACAAATCCTGGGCAATCAGATGGAAAATAACTTATATATTTAATTTGGAAGCTAAAATTATTCCACAAAGGAAATAATTTTTAAAAGATGAATATATTTTATTAATATGCATGCCTAATTTAAACATTTTTCCAAATCATAATTTTTTCTATGTGGTTAAGACAAAATTAGTTAAATGCAATATATTTAAAATATGTAGATGTTACTTTCTAGAGAATAAATGTAATTATTTATGGTGTGAAAGAATTGATTATTGGTACCTGTTAATAATTCACGGCAGACTAAATTCTCATCTTGCAAAACATATTCATATAGTGCAGACATTTGAAGAGACAGTCACTTATAGTTTTATGTTGAAGTTATGTATTTAAAGACTTTCTCTCAAATATATGGGGTCATTTCATCAGTGTAGATTTTAATACACTTTTTTCTGAAAGAACTGATAAAGAAATAGTTTCATTTCTTAGGTTATAGCATTAGGATGCAAGGTCATTGAAATTTCTTGCTTTAGAATTATATTACTACTTTCAAGCAAAGAAGAAAACCAGCATCAAACCCAAATATTATTTTAATCAATGTTTTCTTGTTGTGAAGAGACATCATGACTATGACTTCTTATAAAAGAAGGCATTTAATTGGGGCTTGCTTACACCAGAGGTTTAGTCCAATGATTATCAACCTTTCTAATGTCCAGACCCTTTATTATAGTTTTTCATGTTATAGTTACCCCAAACATAAAATTATTTCATTGCTGTCTCATAACTGTAACTTTGCTATTGCTATGAATCATAATGCAAATATTTCATATGGAGGATATCTGATATATTACCCACCCAAATGAGTCATAACCTGCAGTCTGAGAACTACTGGTTTGATCAATTGTCAGGGTATGAAGCATGATAGAATGCAGACAGACATGGTGCTAGAGAGGTAGTTGCAAGCTCTGCATCTGGATCAGCAGGTGGCAGGAACAGAGAGACAGTGGGCTTGGTTTGAGCATTTGAAATCCTAAAACCTACCTCCTAATATTACAATTCTCTGGAGACCAAGCATTCAAATCTATCAGCCTATGTAGTCCATTTCTATTCAAACCACAATAAGATTTTTTTCTGTTTAATAAAACATGGCTGTACATTTTTCATATTTGGCGTACTTTTATGATTGTGAGATAATCAGAAAACTACTTATTAACTCAAGGTAACTTATTTTCAAAGGTACTAATTGCTCTGAAAAATTTTAAGGTCAAATAATGATTACCAGTACTTCGGAAGTAAATAAAATGGTCAGGCAGGACACAAGAATTTAAAAAAGCAATGGATCTCAATCATTTCTATGAGTACCAATTTAGAAAGTTTATGGTGTGTGTGTGTGTGTGTGTGTGTGTGTAGAATTAACTGAATTTCATACCACAGTTTAATTGTTAGACTGTTTTCATCTCCAGTAAAGTCTTTTCAAACCCTGAAGATTTTCTTACATAGTGTTAATGTGTTTGTATGTGTGTGCATGTGTGAGTATGTGTGTCAATGTATATGTGTACATGTGTGTGTGTGTGTGTGTCTGTGTTTGGTGTGTTTGTGTAATCTGTGTATGCAAAAAAAAAAAAAAAGAGGACCTTTAAAGCATATCAGTACCTGGTTCCTAGTGAAGGTTCACTACAGTATCTCTCTAGCATGGGCATGTTAACACTAAGCTTTTAAATTGCTATTCTATGTGTCAGCTAAGCACATTGAGACTCCTTTGACCTTCTAAGGCAAATTACAGCAGTACAGTAAATATACTGCCATCACCTGGCAGTTTATGTCAAAGAGTCTGAGACAGCACTTCAGTTCTTCTCAATTAGAGTGCATCATTTCATAATGTCTCAAAATATCTCTGGGCAATATATTTGTCTATTAAAGTTTGAGGACCACTCAATGAAAACTGCGCATCTGGGACACTTCCCATGGGTATAATTAGGTAGAGCTGAGGTAAGTATATTAATTCACTTAAGTAAAGATGCAGGAGCATAAGGTTTTGCTTGAGAGGTTCTCCACATCCCACCATAAGAGAGTGTTCTTTTCTCTATCCTACAGAGTATGTGAAATGTGGCTGTAGAGAGCCTCTTATGACTTCTTAGGAGAGCTGAAAATGTTTCTTTTCCTGAGAGCTGCTGAGCAATCATTGGCTTCCACCTCTGCACATTGATTTATGCACATTCCTAAGATGGGTACCCCTGAGGCAAACTCCTTCAGTGACAGCTCTAAATTCCCAGGAGAAATATCTACGTTTTAGTTCTTGAAGGAACTCTAGCCATCTCCAGGGTAGTGACCATGGCTCCAGCAGGCTTTTTTCCAGACTGTCTGTCTGCCTTGCTAAAATCTGTTTGATTACATTCCTAAAGCTAGTCCCCAAAGTCTATGCCCGTATTTGATCAATTGCTTCTCCTGGAACTGACCACCAAGGTCCAGTGAATTAAAGTCCCACAACAAAATTCCCCTTTGGCTCACCTAATTAAAATTAAACACCTAATAACATGAGGCTCCTCATTTTACTGTGATAAACTACCATTTTCTTATCTGCCAAATCTGTCTTTTCTCTACCCAGAGGCCGTCCTTATCTCACTCTGGAAACGTACCCCTTGCCGCTCTTTCTTCCCCAATTTCTCCCCTTTTCCTTGATCCTTTTCCCTTCCCATATTTCCTCTATCTGTTTCCTTCCTGTCTTTGTCCCTTATCCCTGCCCTCTGTCCCTCTGGGGTAAATAAAACTACTATGTGTTGAGAACTTGGCCTGGGGATCCTGAGCAGACACTTTTCCTTTCAGTTCTCTTTGTTCTTGAAGCTCAGGGCAACTTGATAACCTAATGCGTCAGATCTACCTTGCTTCCTTTTCAAATTTAGTTCATTTCAATCTAGACATAGGTTGCCTCAAAATGCCCAAGTTTTTCTTTTTAAATAAACACATCATTGAATTTTTAAATTTAGTGTTAGGAGTTTGCGATACTCAGGATAAAAAAGAACATTTTTCAGTATTGTTCTCTAAAATCTTTCTACCAAGTTTTGGATTTTCTCTGAAGAACAAAAAAAAATAAAAAAATAAAAAAATGGCTCAGTGTTGCCTAAGAGGAAGGCAGGGTAGATCTATAGATGAGCAGTCAATGGTAAGGCCAGCTGTGGTTAAAATATTCTTGCTCCTTCATGCTCTTTCAACTGATGTTTAAATATACAATTATTTTCCCATTTCTTTTTAATTAAAGAAGATCCCACATTCACTATTTCAGTTGAAGAACGTTTAAACACACCATGATTTGGATTAAGATGTCAGGAATAAACATAGAATTACTTATTGGTCTATAAGTAATGACAACTAAAATGGCAAGTGCTTTCCTATAGTGATACCCTTGACTTAACACAGTGTCTTCCAAGTAGGATAATTTTATTATAGAATTTGTTATAGTTCATCAGAGTGATGTATTTTTTGTATGAATGTTGTAAACTGGCTAATATAGACATAGATACAACATACTACATGATCTAAAATTAGTTTCTTAGAAAAATTATGATTAAAATGAAGGGAGGGATTTTAGACTGGTTCATAAGACACAAATATTGAGTATCAGAACTATTACTATAATATTAAATTTGTATACAATCATAGGAATATATTTATATGTAGCTTAAATTAACAAATTAAGTATAAGTAGTTAGATAAATTTGAAGCAATACCATCAAGCAAATTAGTGAGCCACTGGATGGTGAAATATCAACCCTGCATTCAAATGTAATCTGATGTAAATCTGATGTGGGTTGGTTAAGGTTCTTCTACACCAAGATTCTTAGCAGTCTAAGCTTCCTTGATCTTGAAACATCAATATATCATCTTAATCCTCAATATAGTTAATCTGATTCATCCTTTAGCTTCATGAATTTGTGAAAGACGTGAATGATTGTAGTTTATATACATATAGGAAAAATGAACAATGATTACATATAAAATAAGTACATAAATTAAAATTTTGTATATATGTATATATAAAATGTACTTGAGATTACAAATATATATATATATATACATATATATATATGGTAATATATAGGCTAGATATGCTAGTAATATGTCTAGTATATACAAACATGTACACATACTTATAATGTACATATGTAGTATTCAAGATTCACATTCCATTTTCACAGCAACTACATTCCTTCATTCTGTTTAACTTTATTTTCAGTATTATAATATAATCACCTCATATCCCTTTACTATTTTTTCTTTTTAAACCCTCTACATTTTGCCCCTTCTTATTAATTTTCAAATTCATGTAATTTTTCTTATTAATTGTTCTTACATATATACATACATACGTGCACCTAAATATAAGTATAGACTGTTCATTCTGTATAATGTATGTGTGTTTTCAGGACTGACCATTTGGTTTTGCATAATCACTCGGCATGTTCTTCCTTGAAGACAATTTCTCCTGCTCTCAACATTCTGTGTTTTCCTGTACTTCTTTGTATAGGATTGAGGCCTTGTGAGCTTTCCCCTATTCAAGTTTCCAGCCATTTCAGTATCACCTTGTTGAGCTTATGTTTTTGCTGTCACTGTGATAAGACTTTATGACACACCTTTTCATATTCTTAGGCGAAGCAATCTCATTATGGACTCCCTGTTCCTCTGGTTATTACATTGTTTCCCATGCCCTCTCACACAATGTTCTCTAAACAGGATTTGTTTAGAGGATGTTTCAGTTTGGACTCAGCTCTAGTTTCTGAAGAAGTCTGCCTGTTGCAGAGAACTTGCCTTGGTGAAGGGTATTATTATACTTCACTGTATATATGGGACAAGTATTTAGAATACAGTTAGGAGTTATTCTTGTTTTGTAAAGTAGATGTTGTAGGTTTTTCTCCAATGTCCATGACATCACAAACTGCTAGTAGTTTTTTAGATTTCTAGTACCAGACATAATTTCTGGATTGTTGAATGGATCTAAGAAACTATCAGAGATCTGCTGGTTACCATCAATGCATGTATGGCACTGCTACAACCTCAGATTTCTCATATCATGCTAGAAAATGTATGGTTCATAGGTATCATAGCTGGGTAGGATTATTGATTGCTTTCCTCCTTCGTAATCTTGCATGATGCCTTCTAGAACCATGAAAGTTAGTCTTCATGGAGAAGATTTTCAAGTGGTTTTAACTCAAGGATTGATGGGTGTCAAGGCCCAGACTTAGCTAGGTCCAGGTTTCTGAGAGAAGGAATGTCTGGGAGTGTCAAAAACAAATGACTTGAAGTCAAATCGTGTGTCCAAGCTGGCTGCTTATGTTCTGCTGGAGACAGGTTTCCAGTCTGCTCTCCCTCTGTTCTACTTTCTTTCCCTCTGTTCTGCTTTCTTTCTTTCTGATCTGCTTTTTCTGGAGATCTCCAGACATCACTCTTCCTATGTTCTGTTTGAGACAGTTCTCCAAGCAGTTCTCTCTTGCTATTCTAAAAAATTCTGTCTGAATATCTCACCTTCTGCAGATAATAAGCCCAGTCTTTTATTTTATATTTTACATATCAATACAGTTATTTACTTAAGGTTTCCTCTTGATTATCCTATGAATCAGCATCTGGTGACCTGAACCCCTTAATTCTTAAGAAACAGCAAGCACACATTTTCTTTTAAGATTGCAAAAGAATTCAGAGATCTGCCTGCCTATATTAATCCCAGATGTTACAGTAGCTGGGTGGGAATGAGTCCTGAAATTATCATTTCTACCACACTTAGGCCTGGACTCCAGGTGTCCCAGGCTGACCTTAAAATCAGAAATCTGCCTGCCTTCATTCTTACCTTTCTCATAAGCTGGCTCATTTATGCAGATGTCTCTTTTTCTATAGATTCATGAAACCCCTCATTTAATTCATACTGCTTCCTTAATTTTTTGGACAGTTGAAGAATTCTATATTATATATTTTTGAACTCATGTTTTTAGAGTTGTTTTCTACACCCTTAAAGGCTGTTCTGAAGGTTTCAGCATTTACCATTTTACTAAGACATTAGCCACACCTTCACCTCCTGGACTCCTGTTGTCTGATTATCATGGAGTCAGTAACATTAATAGGGAAGACATTTGTTAAAAGGAGGAATATAAAATATGTATATTATTATACAGACAAGCCTATGCCCACTATAGCTATAAGCACTATCCCATGTCTGTTGGCCTTATCCCAGGGCCAGGTACCATGTCATTCTGTCTCCACCAAGACCATGACAGAATAGGCAGCTGGGACCTGATTCTGAAGTGCATGCTGTCTTTAGCAATAGTGGCTTATCTTTTACCTCTGTGGGAAAGCAAGGAGAATAGTAGTAACATGAAATATATTGGGAAGCTTTGTATAGCCTGTCCAATAGCTAAAAGGAAAGATTTTCATTTCAGGTGTTGGCATTTTTTGTTAGATGTTCTTTGGCTCTTGGAAGAAGCATTATCTGCCTGGATGGGAAATTTTAATTTAAACTATATATGTATATCAATACCCTGATTTATGTGTATTATAGATATTTCTGGTAGGTATGGAGGGATTACCTTTCTAGATATCAATGCATATTATAGAGCCATAATAATAGAAACAGTATGGTATTGGCATAAAACAGACACATAGACCAAAGGAACAAAATCAAAGACCCAAACATGAATACATGTAACATTCATCATCTGATATCTGAAGATGTCAAGGACCTAAACTGTAGAAAATAAAGCTTTTACCAGATGTTACATTCAGAGAAATTAAACTAGATCAAGATATATTACTCTGTACAAAAATAATTCCAAATGATTCAAAGAACTAACTCTGGAAATTGAAATATTAAACCCGCTAGAGGAAAACATAGCAAGAGTGTCCTAACCAAAACCATGTAAAAATGACTTCTGAATAAGACTCCATTTGCCTAAGAATTAAAGACCCAAATTGACTATTGGGACTTCATAAGACTAAATAGCTCTGCAGACCTAAATAAACTACTAGGGCAAGAAGAAGCCCAGAGAGTAGGAATTCATGCCATCTATTCATCTGACAGAAGATTAATATGGAGAATATAAAAAGAACTCAAAAACAAAGAGTCACAAAAACTATAAAAGACCCATTCAGAAATGGAATTTGGGCTCTCAGAAGAAGAAAAAATATCTGAGAAATAATTTCAAAAGCAGATTTAACTGTTCTCCTTAGCAATTAGAGAAGTGAAAATCAATTTTGAGATCCTTTCTACCCCAGTTAGAAAGGGAAAGATAAAAAAAAAAGGGGGGGGGGATCAAGAAAGATCAAGAAAACAACCAAAAACAAATGTCAGAGACAATGTGGGGGAAAGTGAACCTTCATTTACTGTAGGGGAGATTAGAATCCAACCACAGTGTAGAATTATCAAAAAACAAATCTCCCATCAGATTCAGATATGCCATTCCTTGGCATCTACACAGAGAAAGACTCAGCTCATACTCTAGGTCCTTGCTTATCCAGGTTCATGGTTAGTTTAGTCACAATAGGAAGGAAATGGAAACAAGCTAAATGTCTTTCAACTGATGAATAGGTAACAGAAATGTGCATATACATTATGAACGTATATATACTATTCAGATGTAAAGAAAGATTAAATTAAATTCTCAGGTAAATGAATGAAGCTAGAAAAGATTATATTGAGTGAGGTGACCCAGACTAAGAAAGTCAAATATCTCATGGTCTCTTTTCAAAAAGGGTTCTAGGTCCAAATCTTGAGATGTGAGTGCATGTCCTAGAGTAACTGCAGAAACCAGCAAAATAACAAAAGAGCATTGATGGGGTGGGATGGTGGGATAGCAAAACAGTGAAAGAATAACAGCATATAAGTGATCTTATTAGAGCTATAGGAAAAACAAGTGACTGTAATTATGGAGTACAGCAAGAGATAAATAGAGTAGGAGGTGAAATAATAAAAAGATGTCTGAAAAGTCAGAAAAAATTACACTATTAACTATTTTCCTTCATTCCTTTAACTGACATTTATGCCTGTATTTATATAGTCAAGGACTTGGTCATATTCACTTTTTGTTAAAAATTATTTGTATTTATGTTTTAGTTGCACATTTCTTATTAACCCAGATGTAGTTCTGTAATACATAGATATTTTTGATTTTGTATTACAATAATTTATCTGTTGGAACATGTACTGTGGACTAGTAGATTCTTGCTCCTAACATCCTATTTCTTCTCTCTGTAAATATTTCTGAGGGAAATATTAGTAACCTATATAAATAGACACTGAAGAATCACGGAAGTAATTGAACACACTCCTGCTTCAGCAACTCTACTTGAATCTTTTTTATATTTGTTGTTTACAACAGCTCAGGATAAAATGTAAATTTCCCCACAGGTTCTTAAAATAGATGTGTTTAAAGAAATTCTCAGGAGGAACATAGGAGTGGAATAACAAGAAGTTTTCCTTTTATAAAGCCTCCTTAGCATATTTTTGTTCCTGGCAATTCAGACAAACTAAACAATTCTGACACAAATACGAACTAAATTGTTATTTTAAAAGAAGTCTTGAAATAGGTATGCCTCCTTTCGAGGCAGAATTGATGTGCATGTAGTATGAAAACTCATTCCCAAATGATAATTGCAAGCATTTTTTTCTTTTTCTCTGTGAGGTGATTCTTAATAAGCAGAAAGTGTTCTAATTTTAAGAGAAGAAAACTGAAAAGAAAGAAAGAAAAGAAGCTACTTAACTCTAAATATACCTGGTTGAAGAAACAACAAGCAAAACTCAAGCTATTTTTTTTTCTTTGTCAAAAATAATACATATTATTGTAGTTTTGGGCATTATTATTTGTATTTTTTTTGACAATGAGGAAGTGCCTCTTATGTAATGCCAGTATGTATTAACACATATTTCAGAACCTTAAATAATGACCTATTGTTGACTTAGGGAGAAAGAAACTATTTAACTATGTCCGAGTGAGCATTGGACAGTTTAAATAAGAAATCCTATAACAATTCTAAATTCTAAGTGGTCAAGTTCAGGGTGAAGTCGTGGGCAGTTTGGGATGTAGACTAATGTCTGCGTTTAGATGATTCATTTTTTACCATGGTCTTTCACCACAGTGGCATAGAGTACCAGAAAGTTTGTGCCTTCATCACTTCTATTCAATGAGAAGAAAAGTGTATGTGCGTGTGTGTGTGTGTGTGTGTGTTTGTGTGTATGTGTACACATACACACTGAAAATTTTAGTATCAACAACTGTCCTTTAAACTGAAACTGAAGATACAGATAAATGCAGAGAATTACAGGTTACATGAGAAGCAGCCCAGAGCCTGTAGTCTACTGTTGGATTCAGGACAAGGCAGGGAAACCTAAGCTACAATCAGTGAGTTGTCAGAAGTGCTGTGTGCACAAACTTGAAAATTAAAACGATGGCTACAGGACTTGAGGAGTCAGATTTTTTTTTGTTTTAAATCAACATTTTTTCCAGTTTAAGCCTATAGGAGGTTAACCAATTTCTCAGGGCAAAGGTCTAAGATTCCCCTCGTGCTCTCTGAATAACAATGAAATAGCCAGGCATTTTCTTCTCTTATGTATACCTCCCCTTACACAGGAAACTAGTTTACCAGAACCTAATGACTTTGGGTTTTGTAAGAGTTTAACAGACATGATGAATGGAAATAGTCAATCTCAGCTTCCACCAGACATTCTGTGCCACAGTGGGAAATAATTCCTGAAGCAATGTGGAGGCCATTAGCCAAGACCCAGTCTTAGAACAAAAGGCTATATAATCATGGGCCGATAAGATTCAGTGTCTCTATGTTCTCATGACTAGGGCTTAAGCATAAAACAAATTGCCAATGAAAAATTTAGTTGCCATGAAGAATCCAAATACAAATGAAGACATGAAGATAAGAGCATAATAAAAATGATAGGTTCTGATTCTGGCAGATAAAGCAAACAGTAAATACAAGGAATTGTTTCTCAGGCTGCTGCCCAAGAGAGTTATCAAATGTGGTATAATACAAAATCATGCACTTAGCTAAAACATTATGACTTATTTTGAGGACTTCTCTTGAGCTTCATAAAGACAGCTTCACATACCACTATGAAAAGGTTGGACACAGGGAAGACCTAATTATCACAGTTGGATTAACTATACCATTGCACTCTTTTTTCTTTTTATTCATACTTTATTTACATTTCAAATGTTCTTCCCCCTCCCCCTGCCATTATTGGTGTATTCTCCCACCTACCCACGCACCCACTCTCATCTTCCCTCCTTGGCGTTCTCCTCTACTGGGACATCTAACACTCTCAGGCCCAAGGGCCTCCCCCCCCCCCCATGGCTAACAAGTCCCTCCTCTGCCGCATTTGTGGCCAGCACCATGGGTCCCTCCATGTGTATTCTTGGTTGGTGGATCAGTCTCCAGGAGTATCTGGGGTCAGGCCAGTTACCACTGCTGCTGCCTCCCTGGGAATTCAAACTCCTTCAGCTCCTCCAAGTCCTCCATCTGGGACCTCACACTCAGGACTACTATTGCTGCGAAGTGACTCTTGGGTATTTCGAACTTTTAGGCTAATAACTACTTATCAGTGAGTACATACCATGTTCATTCTTTTGTGACTGCGTTACCTCGCTCAGGATGATATTTTCAAGTTCCAACCATTTGGCTGCGAATTTCATGAAGCCGTTGTTTTTAATAGCTGAGTAATATTCCATTGTGTAAATGTACCACATTTGCTGTATCCATTCCTCTGTTGAGGGATATCTGGATTGTTTCCAGCTTCTGGCTATTATAAATATGGCTGCTATGAACATAGTGGAACATGTGCCTTCATTACATATTGGAGCATCTTCTGGGTATATTCCCAGGAGTGGTATAGCTGGGTCCTCAGGTAGTATTATGTTTTTTTTTCTGAGGGTCCACCAAAAACAACCCTGAGATTTCACCTCACAACAGTCAAAATGGCTAAGATCAAAAACTCAGGTGACAGCAGATGTTGGCAAGGATGTGGAGAAAGAGGAACACTCCTCCATTGCTGGTGGGAATGCAAGTTGATACAACCTCTCTGGAAATCAGTTT
Source organism: Rhynchomys soricoides (assembly GCA_019843965.1). Taxonomy (NCBI): domain Eukaryota; kingdom Metazoa; phylum Chordata; class Mammalia; order Rodentia; family Muridae; genus Rhynchomys; species Rhynchomys soricoides. Next base: position 1,316,040 of record JADRCH010000252.1, on the reverse strand, counting down.
GGCGGACCTTCAGAAAAATGAACATAATACTACCCATTGCACTCTTGTAACACAATCATTAAAACTGATGTAGTTAGAGCCTTGTAGAAATATTCAACCTCACATAGAATAAATTGATATGCTTATATGATAAATCCAGCAAACTCTGCTAAATGTATACATCCATGAAATTCAATTTATTTGTAATATTTGTGGTTTTGATAGAGAAGTACATTTTGCTTCCTTGGCTTTATATTCACTGGATGTGAGTTGATTAGAATCTTATATTTTCCAGAGTTCATTTTCTTCATGTGACATTTATACTTTTGAAAGGCATATGTTTTTAACTGACTCAATTACGATATAATTATCAATGAATGGTCTCAGGAACTGTTAAGATTACTAAAAGTTGACAGGCCAATTTCGTTATTTTTTTAATCCAAAGTTGGTTATAATAACAATATGTTTTTTGATTTTTTTAAATGTATAGGTTGGTTGATTGTTCTCAACTTTTCGTCTTACATTGCTATCCAAAATAACATATAGAGTATGCCTTAAAGTTTTGCCTTTGGTTTATTTTCAGCTGTTTTTTTCCAATATTATTTGTTAAATAATTTTAACATTAGAACACTTTATTTACATATAGTTTATTGATTTACCAGAAGCGTTTTCTCATCATCATTATACCATAATATATTTCTGTTTTTTTTATTGGTTTATAATTACTGTTCATTCTTTTTAGCACATAGTCCCAATCAATCCTTTTTCTTGAGGTTCTATTAATTTTTATGTACAAGGAAATAGCTTGATTTGATAGCAATAGTTGAAGTATAAATTAAAACTATGAAAAAGCTACAAGGTTGGATATCTGCTGCTCAGGTGCAAGCCACATGAGTTAGAAGAATAAGCAGACATCCTATGATAGACCAAAGGTTCTCTTATCCACCAGAAGTCCAGCCCCCAACTTCTAAGGAAAGAATTTCTGCTAGAGTAGAGATTATTCCAGCTGCAATAAATCCTGGCCACAAAGACCAAAAGATTGAAAAGGAAACAGAAACCAATGAAGTAAACACCCATTCAACAAAGACAAACTCAGAAAGCAACACCTAGACCTATAATTATTCCCAAACCAGATGCCTAGATGCCAGTGTAAGAATACAATCAACAAGAGCAAAGGCAGTAGGGTACTATCAGAGCCCAACATTCCTACTACAGTAAGCCCTGAATATTACAACACAGCTAAAGTAAAAGAAAATTACCTTTAAACCAACTTTAAATTTCTTAAATAAATACAGAAAAACATAAACAATTAGAGAAGATCATTCAAAGAAAGCCAAGAAAAACAAAGCAACAACAACAAACAAACAAATAGGTGAAAGAAATAAATAAAACTGTCCAAGACCTGAAAATAGAATTAGAAACAATAAGGAAAACACAAACTGAGAGAACTCTTGAAAGGGAAAATCTAGGTAAGTAAGCAGCAATTAAAGATGCAAGCACCACTAAAAGAATACAGGAAATGGAAGAGAGAATCTCAGGTATTGAAGATAAAATAGAAGAAATAGATATATCTGTCAAAAAATGAAAACCTCTTAAATCTAAAAAATTCCTGACACAAAACATCCAGACATCCTAGAACACCATGAAAAGATTAAACATAAGAATAATAGGAAAAGAAGGAGAAGATTCTCAGATAAAAAACCCAGAACATATATTTTAACAAAATCATAGAAGAAAATGACCCTAACCTAAGGAAGGACATGCCTATGTAGGCACAGGAAGCTTACAAAACACCAAATAGATTGGACCAGGAAAGTAGTAAGTCTCATCACCAATTCACCAAACAATCAAAACACTAAATACATACAGAACAAAGGAAGAACATTAAAAGCTACAAGGAAAAAAGACTAAGTAACACAGAAAGTCAGATTTATTAGAATTATGTCTATCTTCTCAGCAGAGACCCTGAAATCCAGAAGGGCTTGGACAACTATCTTGCAGACCCTAATAGATCACAGATGCCAATGCAGAAAATAGAAGAGCTTTCGAGGGTGGACTAGAGGAAGGTGGGGTGAGAATATGAGGGATCAGGTGGGGATGAGAAAGTGTACTGGTTGAGATGGGAGGAAGTGGGATGCATTTCTGGGAGAGGTAGAAACTAGTGCAGTGGAAACTCCCTGGAATCTATGAGAGTGACTCTAGCAAAGACTCATAGTAAAGGAGGAAAGGGGGCTTGAACCAGCTATCTTCTGTAATCAGGAAAGATTTTCAGGGGAGAGATTGAGAAACCAACCCAGCTACAAAATCTTTGACCTATAATTTGTCCTGCCCGCAAGATGTGCTGAGTAAAGGTAGCACAGAATGTGTGGAAGTGGCCAACCAATGACTTGTCCAACTTCAGATCCATTCCATGAGAGGAAGCACATGTCAAACACTGCCTAAGGAGCCAAGAATCTGAGGACAGATAGATAGCCCAGAGACCTAGGACAGAACCAAGCACAACTGGAAAAAAGAAGTCAATGAAAATGATTTCTAATGGTAATTCTATACTAGTAAACAGAACCTAGGATAAAAAACACCTGAGAGAATTCATCCAGCAACTGATCGGCACAAATGCAGAGACCTACAGCCAAGCATTAGACTGAGCTCTGGGAGTCTGGAAGAAGAGAGGGAGAACGATTTTAAAAGCAAGAGGTGTCTAGACCTCCTCTTGTTTGCCGTCTGAAGAGAGGGAATTACAGTTGTGCTCACCTTGTCTAGTTCCAGAATGAAGTGTTCAGCAGTGATTTAATCTTAGAACACACGCTGGAATCCTCACACATAGGTATATAGATCTAGTGTAACCCAAAGGTCTCTACTATGAAACAAGGGGACAGGAAACAGTGTTAGAGAAGGAAAATGAATGTGGAATATGGGATTAGAGACTTGCATGAAACTCTCTACTGTCTAACCATGGCTGTAAAGAGAGAGTTTGTGGCATGTTTGTTGGCTCTCAGGATGCCCTGAAAGCTAGAAAGAGAAGTAGATGCTGCTTAGGACTCCAATTAGAGTATTCCTGTAGAAAACACCTTGGTTTTAGATCTAACTTTTGGACTTCTCACATACAAGGCACAACAGAATGTACTTTGTCTTAAGCAACTAAGTTAGGGGTAAACTCTATGATTGGGAAACAGGAAGTGGCTTAAAGACCTTCAAAAATATTATTTTAAGTATGAAAACATTTGTGTGGAAATCTTAATTGCATAAACTTTCAGTAATTATGTGGTGTTTTAAAAATTAAATTTAACAATATTTGAAATACAGATTAAAAATAAATTTATTCAAGTATTTCTGAGTAAAAGGTAAAGTGATATACAATAATCTATTATAATAAACACTCATATGCCTCAAATAAAGTGAAGCTCTTTGTTCTTAAGCATCTTTATGTTTAACAAATGATTTCCTTTAATTTTCTATGAGAAAAAAATCTAAACAAAAGAAATTCACCTAACCATTAACCAATGATTATCATAGTCCACATTTTGATACAAAAATTCCAGCTTGTTTCTAAAGTCCAAGATATTGTGTGCTTCTGGAGTTACAACTAGACATACCATTGTTACTGCTATACTTTGTGTTAAATTATTTATAATTTTCTATCAGAACTGAAAAATTCCTGTGGAAGCAGCCTTTTGAAACTACCTTTCATTAAAGGGGTTTTTGTTGACATTTCCTTCCATACTATAAATGCCATCTGGAGAAAACTTAAGGTATAAAGAGCAAAAGAAATTACCTTTCATCATAAAGCTAACTTTTACCTGTACTTAGGCACTTCTGTTTGTACAGTGGATCATCCTCCAACCAGTGTGAATTAGTTCATGTGCCTATATGGCAGAGATTTTCATATCTGTGCACACATGTGTGTAAAATTAGTAGTGATGCTCTCTAGAATTGTTTTGAATATTTACTAAAATTACTAGTCATTGCCAAATTATTGAGCAATAAAAATTTTAATTTTTTTCTGGTAATTCAAATCAATAAACATGTTTAGAGGTAAAAGTCCAGAAATCTAGGGTTATTCTTATATTTTCAGTCCTAAAATTCTTCACTATGATGCAAATTACCTTGATCTGGAGTTTTTATGCTTCAGATATTAAATAATCAATTTGCCTTCTAAAAAGGTCACAGCAATTATTAATTATCCTCATCAGTGTGAAATACATGAGAAGGAAAGGTAGACTAATTTTAAAATTATAATTTGAGATTGAAAATCAGAAAAATCTTTTCTGCCAATATCTTTTTTTCCTCATGAAATAAAATAAGGGCAATACTAATTATAGTCACTTTAATCAATGTCAGGAAAGGATGATAAAGAATATACTCTTCTCTTGTGTTCTAGCCAATGCCTAAAAGGAAGGAGGTGATACAGCAATTTGAAATATTGATAATGGAACAGAGGTTAAATAGAATAGAAAGACAATATGACTGTGAATAGAACCATAAAGCTCCAGAGTGCTCAGCCTAGGCAAATGTGAGAGAACGCTTGGCATCAAAATCCTAAAATATAGGACTTTAAAAGACAGTACTCACTTGGGCAAACTTCCATGTTTCAAATGGTAGCTACACAAAATTTAAAATGAGAGGCTATTATCTGTGAAATCTGTAAGTTTTCTATAGTTATTTAAAACAAATCAAATCATTGTTATTCTTTTCCTCAATATATATTATATATATTACATATATAGATGCATATATATATATATATATAGTTTTACAGTTAGAACACTAAAATATATTATAGATTCTATTCTATTTCAAAAGCTAAGTAAATAATTTGTTAATTAAGATAAAATCTTGAGGTATTAAAATATATACTGATTATCTGGCTATAAGTATTAACAAATTTTATATTTTTAGAAGTGTAGAATACTACACTTTTTTTTTCACTCCTTGCCTTGACTGCTGTATGAAAATAATTAGATTTATGGTGGTGGTGGTAGTGGTGTATGTACATGAGCAGACATAAGATTCCCTTTTTTGTTGTTAACTTTATGACCTAGAGCAGTGTTTGTAGTATGATAGATACTGAATACAAGCACTCAAGTTTTTCCACTTCATGTGATAAAGAGACAGAATCATTTTGTCCACTTGAAATTAGCACACTGTAGTACCTTATTATATAAAATGGCCCACAGTGGTTCTTTGTGTTTTATTCTTAATGCTTTAAGGGGTTAAGCAAGCTATTGTTCTTAAAATTAAAGATATGCATTTTTATATACCTTTTATCTTACCCTGACTAAAAGCAAAGTACTTTCCTATCATTACAGGGAACTTCCGTTCTGTAGAAATATGTTAACCAATCTCCTAGCCACAGGGAGGTCTCTAATTCTCACAAGGACATAATTGAGAAATTTTAATATGAAACTCCAGCTAAGGTTATTCATAAAGCAGGTGCATTTTAATGAATTCAGTGTATCAGTTGGGTGACTATAATTGTTAATTGCTAAATATATAACTCAGCCTTAACAAATTTTCTTTGGTTCTTGATCATCTATAATTTTTAAGAATCAAAAAGTCAAAGTGTCCTTAGACATTTACAAGCTCTTAGAAATACTCTTTGGAAACATCTGAAATTTCCAGATGCCCTGAGAATTTTATTTTTAAAAACCTTTCCCTAAAAAGTTATTTATAAAATTGTGTCAAAATGGCACACTTCAACTGTGAGTGCTAATTCCTGATGTGTGTTATCATTTTCTCCATTTGTCATATTTCTTGTACAGGGCATTAAATTTAGCTTTTTGACTCTAAATTTAAATCCCTCTGTGCCTGTCTCTCATTTGTTCTCTCTCTCTCTCTCTCTCTCTCTCTCTCTCTCTCTCTCTCTCTCTTTTCTTCCCTCTCATCTTCCTTCCTTCCTGCTCCTATATTTTCCTAATTTTGCTTTCTGTCTCTTTTGATTTTGGTTTCTCTAGAGATAGTGTCGGTGAATAGGAGAAGTATATGGGAAAATAAGAAGAAGAAGAAAATTAACTGATTATCCTGAAGAATGAACCAGGCACTGTTGCTACAAGTTCTTCTGTATTTAATTCCATCAACTTTTCAAAATTATTATTGGTGGAATTCAAAGGCATTGAATTATATGTAGAGAAAGTTAAAAACATTAACAAATACATTGATATCTGCATTTGAGTTTATATTAAGTCACTCACAAATGGGGTCTTCTTTCCAACCTGAATTAGATTATTACCCTTTTTTTCAGCCACTGGAAATACAAACTTTAGCAAACAATGATGTACCAATTAAATTGCTTAATTAGTTTTCTGTATTTCCTTATAAAGAAAACGCTCAATGGTTTCCATGGTAATCCGTTCCTGCATGAACATTTCTGAGCCTTCCACAATCTTTAGTAAAACCTATTTGCAACTATCTTTTGTGCTATTAGGAATGCTGAAGCTCGTGTTCTTCCTATGCATCTGTGTAAGTGACAGCAATACATGGTGTATAGGGTGTATGTAAGATTTGTAACAGAGGTAGCTTTAGTCATTTACATAGACTATATCATCCCAGGTTCTAAAAAGCATCAATTCTATAAATAACAGTATTAAATTGAAACAACTTGATGGGAAGAATTTCCATAGGGCAAAGCCTTGAGGATTACTTTTGAAACCCTACCCTTCCCTGGACCTTGTAAAATGTTTGAAAGTATTTCAAGAGTGAGTGAATTCAATGTAGAGTGTGCACTGCTATAGAAGGGGAAAATCACAGAAGAGCTGGATGGAAAAAGGAGGAAGAATTGAAAATGAGTGAATTGCTATGAGTTGTTTTAAAAAGAGAGAGTGAGCTTTTCAAATTCCAGGAAGAAAATGAAAACATTCCAGAGCACTAACAACGTATTACATCCACTCTCTTCCCTACCCAGGCTGTAGATCTTAATCTAGTAACAAGGCTGCTTTTCCAAGGAATTATAACCAAAGACTTTCTAGGTCGATACCATCTGACCAGAATGTGGACATGCTCTGGATTACAATATAATCCAGCTGGAATGCAGATATGTCCTTAGTACACATATTTAATGCCTAGCAATGAGGGTTAAGATTAGTTTGTAGAAGGAAGCAGCCATGTTTGAAAGTGGTGTCTAATTGAGGGGCAGACAAGTGAGTTTTCAGAGAAAGATTTGACAGAATGAGTCAGAGATATGATATGCCCATCTCTCATGAATACAGACAGGGAAGAGAGTCTATTTAAAAGCAGCAAAGATAAAGAGGGTTTTTACTAGGACATTTACAGACAGATTGTAGAGAGAACAAGCTAAACACAGGGGGGAAAACAGAATAAGCCAGAGAATGAGAAGGAGCTAGAATATTAGAATAGATTGCTAGAGTTAGTTTGAAGCCAAAGAGAACAATTCAGTCAGATGTTGAGAGAAGCCAGATTGAATCTGTCACTTTGGAGAGAAGTCTGAGGCCAGCAGCTGAGTAGAATGTGCCAGCCAGACTTCAGAAAGAACGAGGCAGGGTGAGCTTATTGAGCAATAAGTCTTGGTGATGCTTAGGAGAGAGGAAAAGTGATGGTTCAGTTGAAAGTAACAGAAAAAAAAATCACCCTTTCCCTGCATTATTTGTTTTGTTTGTATCTTCTATGCCTGCTCACATGAAAACATCACAGGAAGGAGAGAAAAGAGACAGAAGAGAAGAGAAGAGAAGAGAAGAGAAGAGAAGAGAAGAGAAGAAGAGAATAAAGGAAAGGGTAGGAGAGGAGAGGAGGAGAGAGGAGGGGGGTGTATGGCATTTTACTGGGACAGTTTTACAGAGATAGGTTAGGCCACAGGTGACAGTAGAATGAGCCAGAGAATGAGAAGGAGCCAGATGATTAGAACATATTGCCAAAGATAATGTAAGACTAAGCAGAGCAATTCAGGTAGAAGCTGAGAAAAACTGTATTGAATCAATTAGCTTGTAAGTTTAGATTGTACAGAGGCCAGAAGTTTCCAGAGCTAGGCCTAGTCATAGAACAGAAAACAACATGCTCTGGGTTCAGCCCAAGCTATGGATTCATACAACTTGGTTATGGCTCTCAGCACTTCATCTGAGGAAATAAAAGCAGTATTTACACAGGCAAATGTAATGTGTTGATAAAAATGCAAATGTGAGCTCAACAAAATTGGATGAATTATTTACTACACATTAAATAGTTAAAAATTCATAGTAGAGCCAGGTAAATTGACCTTTTATATAGTTGCTATAAATGTATGAGGTTGTGGGGGGATCTGATGTTTAAAGTGGTATGAATTGGGGCATGTAGTTTTCATCTTCATGCACAAAAATTAAAAAAATATTGCTTACTTGTGTAACATGTATACTCCAAGCAGAACTCTGTACTGGAGCTTTTAGACATTCCTTTATTTAGTAGAAGAGGCAATACAAAGTGTAAGATACTAAGGAGAAGGAATAACTTTTTCTTCTCCTGAGAAACAATTCATTTTATAGTTTAAGGAAATAATAATAATATCTATAAAATACAAAGCATAATTGAGTAAAAAAGGTGAATTAAAGGCTTTTGCTACACATTTTAAAATGTGTGTGTGTGTGTGCACATGCACACGTGTGCACACGTGCATGCGTGTGTGCCTATGCAATTATACAAATGTATTCACACAATCCCTGAATTGTCAAAAGCTATGACAACAAGATGTAGAGCAGAAAGTATTAGCCTGAAAATAATATAAAAATATGTGTTAAAATACAATGTTTGCTAGTATACAAGGGGATGAAATTGAGGAAATATATCAGTTGTCTTGTTGGTTCATTTGATGTATGTCTGGAGTCAGAGTTAGGTGATATATAACATTGAGATATGTCAAAATGAGCGTGACATCAGGCAGTTGGATGTAGAACAGGTTTAAAAGTCACTCTTTTCTTCTGAAAGTGAACATGTTCAATGACATCCCTAGTATGAATTTCCTTAAGTCCAGCTAGAATACCTGTGCCTGAGCAATGCATTCTGGGAGACAATACAATGCCTTGTTGAACACCTCAGGGTTAAAAGGCATATCATTTTGTTGTAAATTAAAGTACTTTGTGAAAAATCTTCTCAAATCAGCAGCAGCATTGAATACCAGTCCCCAGTACCTGTCTTAACATGTTAACTATCTCAAGGGACTTCAATAGTTTTGAAGTCTTGATGTATGAAATTGAACAACATTGCTTCATGCTACTTTGCATCACACAACTTCTAGAGCTTTCAGTCTCTTGGTCTATCTTATAAAAGAAATGAAATTCAAGTGACATATTTCACATGAAGTTATGTGGTGTGACAACACTGATGGGAAACTGACTATTGGATTTGAATAAAATAAATCTTTATCATTACATAAAGTAAAAATGTTTTCCTTGAAGTATATTTACTTCAAAATTCATTAAGATCTTAGATTCAAAAGATCTTAAATCTTCTGCATCCTCTTAACAGACTTGAAACATTTTACAGCATTTATTTTCTTTGAGTACAAATTTAAAATTTACACATTCATTCTTACTAACCACAAACTTATTTCATACAATTTATCCCTTTACCCACAAAAATAATTGTACTAATAATGACTCATTCTCTATAAATTCAAATTCTATTAACTCACGAGATCTTGCCAATTTTACAATTCAATGTGCCTCATCACTTAAGATGACCCTAGAATAATGTATTTCTATATTTACATTTACCTTATTTATATGTTCTAGAACAGTCCCCCTCTGTGTCGTAGTTATTATAAAATGTTCCTAAGCAACATTTTCATTTCATCTGAACAATTGACAACCTGCAGATTAATCAATTTATTTTTCTTGAATTCAATAGCATAGTTCTAATGACAATGCCCAACATTCTCTGATACTTATTTTAATATTGTCCTAATTCTGTCACTATCTATATAAAGTTTCTCATGCACACTTGTCATTACAGAAAATTTCTAAAGGTCTTCATTACAGAAAGGAAACATTCAACACATTCCTTACAGCAAATATTTGAATTTGATATTTATAATACATTTTCAAGAGTCAGAAGTTTTAAAAATAACTTATGCTTAATTTATTCATGCAAATCATATCCTATTTTTTCAAAAGATCCTAGAAGCCATCTGTCTAACATAATCTGAAATTGTGCCAAAATATGTGCCTTTATATCAAAACAATTATTTACATATAAGATTAAATAAATCAACATATATTCTAGTATGGAATTTGTATTCAAATGCAATCATTTCAAAACTACTAGAAGTGTTCTGGGCATTTGGAACTAGGTTACCATATTCAGCTTCATCATTACTCTCTTCGTAATTATCTTAGTTCTTGGTCTCTACAACTCATTTCAACCTTTGTTTTCTTGTGGATAAACAATTTTTTTTTTTTTTGTCTTTCATATCTGAAAGTCATGAAAAGAACACTTAATGGAGATATAACACCCTGATTCTTATCTGCTCATTTTAGTATAAGATAATCTTTCTATTACATATAGTCCCTAAAAACAAACAAACAAACAAACCACAACAAAGGAAAGAAGAACTTTCTTCAATAATTCAGGATTATAGAGCATCACAGAGCAGCATTGGATCTGAGTAGCACTGGGACTTGATTTGCGCTGTTGTTTGACTTGTGATTGCTACATTTGGACCCAGTAATTGAATTATAGAATGTGTCAAATAATGGGCTGATTTCATGTCTTCTCCAGTTCCAGATTGTTTGGGACTAAATTCTTCCTGTTTACAGTAATGACAAAGATTGTAAATGTGAAAGAGACCTCTCATTTTTTAGCATCCATATGATACTGTGAAATTTTTACATAAATGTGTGCATTTTTCACATACTATTATATGAAAATTTATATACTCATATACTCTTACACTTTTATTTGGCATTAGTAATTATTTAACAATTTATAAAAATATTTAAAAAATGCAAAACCAAATCTGATTCAACATACTATTTTATTTGACCTTTTAGTGTCAAAGCGGGCTCTGATGGTACTAGCAATGTATAGATTTGTCTGCCTGCCTCCAACACTACACAAGAAGTAGTGAAAACAAGAGAAAGGCTATTTGTTTGATATATTCATGGTAGAAAAAGAAATCAATAAAGGGGCCTAGTATCTCCCCACTCTATCATCACCATTTTAATAAGAGGTTTAGTTTTAGAGATCACAAGGCTTGCATAACTAAGGTGTTGTGGTCAAGGTGTTGTCTGACCTATCTCTTGATCCCCCAACATCACTAACAGGCTATTTTACAAGATGGTCTGAAAAGATCTTAGAACTGTGTGAAATCTCTTCCTGGGAGGAAAGTTTCAGCTTCAGCTACCAATTTCAGGACTTCAGCCGATGTTTTCTTCTAACATTAGATTGTTGGGGAAATTTTAATTTTGAGATCCATGGTTTCAGTAGTCTGGGTGCACAAGTATATTTTAAAAATCACTCATTCTAGGACAGTTGCAAGTGCGGCCTATTTTTTAAATTTAATATTTATCTTCCTTATTATATGTAATTACATATCACATTTGCAAACCTTAACTGAAAATAGAATAGAGACCTGACTACAAGAGCACAATTGTAAAATTCTTTAGAAACGGAGGTATAATTTTTGTTGCCATGTTTCTCGCAATAGTTTTCTAAACATGACACCAAAATCACAATAAAAAATGATTGTCTTTCAAAGGTGGTTAGTAAGGAAAACAAATCTATAACTTGCCAAAGATGAAGTGTTGTGTTTGTACTAGTATACAGAAAGAGCAATGATAAACTATGCAAAATATAGTGAAGTGTTGAACTATTTTTTTTCTTTAAAGAAGGAATATTTATGATCAGTAAGTGACAAGAGATATCCTCAGCATGACTGGTTACTGGTTGTTAAAAAGCTTAATTTCAATCACACTTCAAATAAAGATGCCTGTAACCAAATGATCAAACGGAACTGTACTGAGAAACTAAAGCAACTACAAATTTATCATGCCAACGCAAAATACTGGCAATCACCTCACATATACTTGAGAACTTTTTAATAAATTGTATGTAAATAGCCAGGGTAATCTAACAACTGATTCTAGGAATCAATTCCTGAGTGCATTACCATCTCATCTCTGCATGGTGTTTTGCACATGAATGTGGAGAGCACCCTGTCTCAAAAGAGCTACAAACTGAAAGCAAGTGAAAGGTCTGTCCTCCCTTGCTGTGATGAATACACAGGTAGTTCTAAAGAGAACACAGTGTGTCATTTTATTAAAGCGTTTGCCAAAGGCAAGAATTTGGTAGCAGAAAATTAGAAAAATGTTGATTGTGTAGGACTGGGATTGAAAATGGACATTAGTCATAAATAAGCATTTTTAGAGTCTTCTGGAAACACAAACAGTATATGTACGAAAGCCAAATAAATGTGCTCTTAGGAACTACAGCAATCCACAGAGGAGACATATTTAGCCAATGTGCATGTGTTAAGATTCTAATTCAGTTGTAAAGTAAATTAAAACTGATATCATAATTTATTTCTTTATCAAATTTATTTCTTTATTTCTATCTACCTTGCTTAAGTTGCTATGTCATTAAATGCAGTATCAGATGGTTTGTAAGACTATAGGTGGGAGACTTGTAACATAGCCATCAACAAAAATTTTCTGCAGAACAATTCTCACAAAAGTAGTTGGAGGAAGTATGTAAACAACCCTCTATGCCAATCAATCTGTTCTTTACAAAATGACGGTGGCAGCCAGAGGGGTAAAGAGATTGAGGTGTAAAAGCATCATCTTGCAAAAGCAGCTTTTGGGGAATGAAGTCAGTGTGTCCTTCCTGTCTTTTTGTCCAAGAGAAAGTTCATCACATATTAGAAGTTTTACTTGCTTTTTATTCATATTTAAGTTTGCTTTCAGTGATTTTGTTCTGAGGTAACAATCAGAGCACTAGGATCATTCATATATATACATACATATACATAAATACATATGTGATATATCTTGCTTTCAATACGTGAAATTTAGAAAATTCTGATGTCACTATATATCAAACTCAATAAGGCAAGTAAACATTTGTGAAAATGGGTATTAAAAGGCACAGAATCTATTAATCACATTGAAAGAAATGCAATATTTATAAAACTCACAATTTTTTCATTTTGTGAAACAAAATTCACATATGCATGTATTATCTTACAGCTTAATTTGGGGCATGTGTGAAATGTATTCTTCAATGTTTAAATAGCATTAGTTATAGGTATAATTTCTGACAATTAAAAGCTTAATATTTTATTTCCTTATTAGCTTTTTTGATAATGATTATATAAAAATGTTTAATTAAAAATAAAAAACAGTATTGATACATTTTCTTTATTAATTAAAAAAGAAGATCCGTTCTTAATGTGATATGGAATTTCTACTTAATTAAACTTTTATGACTCCCTGCTATATTTTTGCAAGAAAGTACTTATCAACTTCATAAAAATGATCTGTATAACGTATTACTTCAAAATTAGTTAATTAAATATTCAAAGCCATGTTTGAAGTGGAAATATGGCTGATTAGATGCAATTGGTTTTTAAAGGTGATTGAAAGGCACTACTGGTTGACTCTGTGAAACTGACCTGGTTCACTAAGTTACATAGTTTTAATTATAGCAACAAACATTTCTGCTACATTATTTTGTCCAATCACTTATTAATTTCCCCGCTATCTTTCAAATGTCATTTGAACTGCTGCATAAGCAGCAGTCTAAATCATTTTAATTGCTAAATTTCCTTCTCAGGACTACTTTAAAATAAAAAGCCAATTTAGGCAATTAATCTGTCAGTGAGGAAACAACATAGATAAAAGCCTGATTAGCTAGAAGCTACCTTATCAGAGACTTCAGTTAACTGTAATTTTGGGGAGCAAATTAACTTCAGGAAGGAAAAAAGGCCACATTTTAGATTTAGAAACAAAGCAAATAGACTCTCCAAACAAACGTTTGAAGACAGCCTACTTCTCATTCCGTAAAAATAAAAGTGTGTGACTTAATCCCTCTCTTCTTTCTTCCCAAGATCCTGAGGACTTAGCCATGAACTCTTTCCTCTGATAAGAGTCAACCTTGATGCCTCTACCCCTCCTACTTGATCCTTTGACATGAGTGAACTTTTCAACCCTAATAGGCATAGAATAGCATCACAGTGTCATTATATTCTCTATCATAATTCTTCCCCTCATACAAACACCAGGTGAAATCACAACTTCAGCTGAATATATTGAATGCATAACCAGAATTCTTAAACTATTGAGCCACATACCTCATCTTATTACCATGTCTTTACTATCATTTTATTTCTCTTATTGATAATTCTCCCCAAATGTTTCTCAAGAAGTCTGTGTTAATTTGATTTTTATTTCTTTCATACAAAATTTTTACGTTTATTATTTATTTATTTATTTATTTATTTATTTATTTATTTATTATGAGGTAGGCAAGGACTTGCCACAGCGTACTTGTGAATAACATAGGACAAATTGCAGAATTCTATCTTCTCTTTCTGCCATGTGTGGTTCAGGAGTCAAACACAGGTTGTCAGGCTTGGTGACACGTACATAATCCCCTCAGCCATGTGGCAGGCTCTTATTTTCTTTTTCTATAGCAAAGTAACTTGGTGGATAATTTAAAGACTAAAATTTTCTTTAACACATGATTCTGAAGAGTAGGAAGTTGAGAAGTATGGTGGTGGGAACATTTTGTATTCTGGTGTGGTAGTTCTAGTCACAGTATAACCTGGTGGAAGATATGGCTTGATATGGAACAGGCCTGGTAGCTGCGACCTTCTCTTTCCATGAAATAATTATTGTCCTGAGAGGGAACACTCTTTTTTTAATCTTTTATTTATTTATTTATTTACACTCGAATTGTATTCCTATCCCAGACCCTCCAACTGTTCCACATCCCATACCTCCTCCCTGCCCTTCTGACGATGTTCCTACCCCCTACTCCGCCATACCAAACCTCTAAGCTACCTGGGGCCTCAAGTCTCTTGAGGGTTAGGTGCATCTTCTGTGACTGAACCCAGACCCGACAGTTCTCTGCTCTATGTGTGTTGGGGGCCACATATCAGCTGGTATATACTGCCTGGTGGGTGGTCCAATGTCTGAGAGCTCCAGGTTAATTGAGACTACTGGTTTTTCTATAGGGTCTCCCTCCTCCTCAGCTTCTTCCAGCTTTTCCATAAATCAGCCACAGGGATGAGCAGCTTCCGTCCATTGTTAGAGTATAAATATTTGCATTTGACTCTTTAGCTACTTGTTGGGTCTTTAGGAGGGCAGTCAAGCTAAGTCCCTTTTTGTGAATGTTCCATAGCCTCAGTAATAGTGTCAGGCCTTGGGGCATCCTCTTGAGCTGGATCCTACTTTGGGCTTGTTGCTGGACCTCCTTTTGAGAGGGCACACTCTTACGATTTCATCCACTCCTAATTACTTGTTACTAGTGTAACAGTAATCTATATAACACTATTACTTCATGACATAAGAACTTTGGGGACATGCAGACCATAGTATGCCATAGGCTCTCTTTGATGTTAAAAGCACATGTTCAATAACCAGAGAAACCTCACTGTACTAATGGGATTTACATAAGCTAAGCTATGGCAAATGGCTGAGCCTAAATTTATAGTTGTCATAGCTATTTGTTTAAAAGGTTATGAAATATTAAACAGGAAAATGAGTATGCTAGTAGCCAATTCTGTAGCAAAATTCCTGTCAAAGACAACTTACATGTCTAAAATGTTCATTTTGACTCATGGTTTGAAAATTTTCTGGCCATGGCTAGCTCTCTTCAGTGCTTGTAAACCAGTGCTTATAAGGAGACACTGAACTCTGATAAGCACATCATAAGGCAGAACTTCTGACCTCATGGTCTCGCAAGAAGTGTAATAACAGAGTGATAATACTATCTCCAGGGATACATTCCACTGACTTACTGCCTCTGGGTTGTTGCTACCTCTGAATGTTGGATCATGTTTTGAGTCTATCTATAGGTTGATCTATTGGTTAGGCAATGTCTGAGGAACAATACACAGTATCTGAATCTTAGAAAGAAGGTGGAAAGTTCATATTAAGCCATGACAAGTTGCTATTCACCAACATTTTATTACTAAAGCATATGTTGAATAAATAGCAAATAAAATTTTATACATATTTAATTTATTAACATCTATGAATTAGCATCTACTAAAGTATTAATTTTTTAAAAATTGTCCATAATTACAAATAGATTCATGAAAATATAATCAGCATTGTTATTAATGACAGAAATTTAATAAATGATTAATATCAGCAGAAATATTTTTCATATGCTCTATTCTGATTATGTTTTCCCTCTCCCAATTCCTTCCAAGATCCTCCCTTCAATCTCACAAAAAAGTTTTATGTCTTTAGGTGAACGTTTACTTGAGATCCTCAGAAGACAAAGATAAATAAATAAATAAATAAATCCAGGAAAATGTTTAATTGTGAACATTCTAAGCTTCTGGCTACTAGAGTTACCTATAAATGATTCCTTAAATTAAACAGGATATTTGCATTGTACCTTCAATAAGAAGACTTTACATATGGAATCCTAATTTGCCATCTCTCACCTCTGGTTGGAGTAATATGCTTGTTCCATAAATATTTCTTCTTTGATCTTCTTTCTCCTTACTCAGGTCAATTGTTGTTCCTAAAACATTTTTTTAAAATACAGAACATCTGCAAATAAATTCAATTTTCTCTTCAGAGAATTATGACAGTTCTTCCATAACTAGTCAAAGAATAACCCTTACCAGGATTAGCCAACCACAACTTGTTTGATCTATTTCAGACACATCATAGAAATCATTCTGCAGTTACTACCTATTATCAGTTGTGTGCTCTTTTGATAGTGTTCTCTAAATGTTGGTACAGATTTCTCCAGAGATAGAGCAGTGAAGGTTCAGCCACTTGGTATTTGCCCCATACCACTAAGCTGTTGAAGATTCTGACACCTTTCACCCACAGCAAATGGGTCATGCCTCCTGTGCCTCATCGCATGTCATACTCTGTCCAGCTACTCTCCTGAAGACATTTTAATATTATCTTCTTGGAGTCAACATAAGTCAGCAGATGGATAATCTGCTTGAAGGCAGCCAAGGTCATATATCATTAGACATCAGGGAAATTCTATATGTAACCAAACATCTGCATTTGCAAAATAGAGCTGTAAACTTTCCAAAAAAGTCTCAAACCCTTATTTCTTGCCAATTTAGCAACTGAAAAATGTATAAAAAGTAATCATAGAAACAGAGTCGGTGAAATATTGACTGAAAGTGCCCATAGAGATCATGTTTTTTCCCACTTGATAATTTCACAGATGGAAAATGGATCCAAGAAAACTTAAACATTTTACCCAAATTTGCACAGCTAGGTGCTGTTAAGAGTGGAACTAACATTGGTCTGTGCACCAATGCTTCATTTTACATGGTCATCTAAGTTTACTAGTATTCTATATGTATTAAAACTATATTCTACACATGAGTCCTCAAGTATTTTTAGTGAGGTTTCTGTAATCATATTGGAAAAATGACAGTCAAAATTATCTTCTCTATATCCCCAGAGAATGCTTTCTCTTGCAGGAAATACTCAATATCAGATTAGAATAACAAGATCTTCCTAAAATGAATGTTTCCATTTGCTGAATTAAATATCCAGAGCTTCCCAGAAATGTGTTGGCATGAATTCATTGTTTTGAACATTTTCTTTCTAGTTTATATGAAATAGCTGAAGAAATGAGGAAATGTGAAATGGTGTTTAAGTTGCATCATCCCTGGAACAAGCATACATCATTTTCTATATACCAGAAAGTGTGAGGAATGTTTGATAGACACCATTGAGATGTGGCTCTGGACAGAATGATTAATCATCTTCTGTAACAGTAAGGCTAAATGTGAAAACAATGAGTTGATTGACCAACTGTGGATTAAGTAAAATGGAGCAGGAGCTGACAAAGAGAATGCTAAATTTGATTAAAGATTTTTTTGACCCAGTAAATTCTAGCATGGGTGTGTTAGTGTGAAAGTACTATTGATTGATTGAGGCTATAGTAACTATTTGATTTGTATCACAGAGTGATAGAAATCTGACAATTTTCTCAAGAGTCTTGCATCAAGCAATACTTTCTCTCCTGCATTCATCTTTCAATGTTACATTAATTTGTCTTTAACATTTTTAATTTATTTGGTTTTCTGTACATTGGTGTTTTGCCTACATGTATGCATGTGTACCATGCATATGCCTGGTGCCTGTGCAGGTAAGAAGAGTACATCAGATCCTTTGGAAGTGGACTTACATATGGTTATGGACAGCCTTGTAGGTGCTGGGAACAAAACTCAGGTCTTCTGCAAGAAAGAGCAGAAGCCAGTACTCTCAACTTCTGAGCCATCTCCCTGGCCATTTTCTACATTCAATGAAATGGATTACAAATTCTTATGTATAAACTATAGTATTTTGGCACAACTTTATTTTTATTACTGGTTTTGTCACAGTTAGGGTGTTATATTGTTTCTAAGGAATTATATGTAGTCAAAGTTCTGAAATTTATTTCCAGAAAGTAAAGGGGGGAAAGGAAATGTCTGCTATGGGCAGGATGTCTGGCTGAATTGCAAATCCTGCCTATATCTTTGTTGAAAAAAATTAGAGTATTAATGTTAGTATGGTTTTAATACCTCACATAGGTTAAGGAAGAAACATGTATGTGGTAGGTTGGTAGTAGGTAAAATTTTGGACCAGCAGTCAGTGGCTAAAATTCATATAGATACCACATAGTTAGTAGTGAAGAGTGACTTGAACAAATGGGAAAGATTGGCAAGATTGCCCTTTAACATGGAGCAAACTAGAAGGTTCCTCTTTTGTCTTATTGGTTGTTCCTCTAACATCTCAGGATTCACTCTAGTGAACAGAATGATGCACTATCAAGGTATCACTTAAAAGACTTTGGCTATGTAGAAAATGATTTGATAGTTCTTTGAATGGTTGTTTCCACTGTAATCTGCTCCCCTTACAGTATGTAGAGAACCAACATCAGTTTGAGGTAGAATATAAAAATGGGTACCATAATGGACTAAATTGATAGCAGTATTTCCTGGAATCAACCCAGATCTTCACTGGGCGGCCTTCCTCATATCCACAAAGGATAGTCTCCAAAAACATGATGCACACGAAAGTCAGTCTCAGAATCTCCACTCCTGAGAAACAAAGCAGTGTCTTTTGGTGTTGGGATTTCTTGATAATTCTCGAAAAGAAATGGACAAGTTGAATTCTTGTGTTATTTATTCTCGCTTGTAACTGTTACTAGCTAATTTGAATACATTTTGCATCTACTCATCTGGAGGCTATACTGAGATCACACGGATCCTAACTCATCACTTTCCCAAGGCATTCAAGGCATTTGTTCCTAGATAAATAAGCATAAAGAATGCCTCTTTTACTGCTGAATGAGTCCTGTTTAGACAATAAATGTATTTTATGATTATCCTTTTCTTTGCCCATCAATTTGTTAGCCCTGTTTGAGGAAAAGACCACCTTAGGCAGCTGATATCTGGCTGACTCAATTAAGCCTAATTTGTCAAATCAAAGAATGGGTGACTTATTGCCATGAAGCATCTAGTATATATTTGTTCCTATAATGTGGTTAACAGTCTGGAGAACTTGGATGGCAAAGGATAGGATACTGATTTCAGTGTCAGAAATGGCAACTGACCAAACGAAGTCTGGACCAAATCTTTTGCCCAAACCACATTTTCAACAACAGAGAAAAAAAAATCCCATTTCTCTGCTAGAATCATTCATGTTCTTGGCTCTTTTTCAAGTCTATTTAGACAACTGTCATCCCATTAGCCATGCTGGTAGGAAGCTCTACCATCTACTTGGCCATCTCATTCATCTCAATGTATAGAAGACTAACAATAAAGTACTTCCATTTACAGTTGATAACATCTGAATTCTCTTATGATTTCTATTGAGATTGGAAAAGACATTTAGCAAAGGCTGACACATGCTGACAGGTGTTGCCAGATTCATGCAGAGTTTTAACTGTATTGTTTTTCTCAATTTTTAAATCAACTCTATTTGAACCCTTCTATAGTTCTGACAAAATCTATCCAACATGACTGCATAAGGAGGAGATGAACAAAGAGAAAAACAATAGATATGCTAATGTCAGTGGAGAAAAGGCCTCAACCCTACACAAAGAACTCCTTGATGTGGGAGAAACAGCCTTCCCCAGGGAAGAGCACACCAACTGCTTAAACAATACCTAATGGTCAGCCCTGAAAACATAACCCAGGAAACATTATACAGAGTGAAGATATTATGTTTAGAAATACATTCATATTCCATTCATATATGCTTATGCATATATGTATGTATGCATGTATGTATAAATGCATGTAACAGCAAATAATGGAAAAGAGGCCATGAATTTGAAAGAGAACAAGGAGAGATATAGAATATATCTATTTAAATGAAAAAGTCCAAATTCCTCTTTCTCCACATATGTATTAAACACTCAGGTTTTATCTTACTGTCTTTTAAAAGCACAGTTTCCATTTTCTCATTTAAAATTGTTTGCTTACATAGAAGGTATATTCTAACCTACTCTATTATTTGGATGAGTAACCTCCTTGCTCTATAGTTTATTAGAATTTGATTTGTTCCTAGTAAAGTATTCTTCAACAAAACTCTTATAGCAAAGATTCCAATTGTACATTTTATGTCTTGCTGCCTACTGATTTCACTTTCTGCTTATACCTGCTTTGTTCCCTACATGAATTTGGTGAATGGGAAACATAGTTACTTTCTCGTTTGAGTGCTAGATTAAGGCTAAGCATGTGCAGAAGCTATAGTGCTGATTACAGTTTGTCAAACTGACACAAGTTTACAGTCAGGGAAAGCCACCACCTCAGCTGAGAAAATGCCACCATTAGATTGAAATGTGCACAATAATACATTTTTCAAATTAATGATTGATTCATGAGAACATAGACCACTGTGAGTGGCTGGGGAACAAATCAGTAAGCAACATTTCTCTATGGTCCCTGCTTTAGTTCCTGCCTCTAGTTTCCTGCCTTAAATTCCTACCCTGTCTTCCCTTTTCAAGGGATGATAAGCTATAAACTAAAATAAATCTTCTCCTCCCCAAGTTGGTTTTGGTCATTGTTCATCACAGTGATAGAAAGAAAATGATGGTAGCTTTTCTCTGGTACGAAAAGCCAAGTCAGGCAACTTTCCAATTTTTCAATTTTAAACTTTTGCTGCTTTCCCTACTTTCTCAGGGAAATCTTCTTATGTGGTATTAAGCTCTCCCTTGATGTATGGTATCATTAAAGAGTTCGAATTTGGGTCTACATGTCCCTATGTTGTGCCAAATGCCTGCCGTTTATATAAATCCTTAGTCTTCTACAGGGTGAAATAAGTAGAGGGACATTTAGTAAATTTATTAAATGGGCAATTATTTTAAGAGAAGAAAAGATCTTACCATGTAAGCAAAAACTTAGGAAAATAGAGCTGTTTGCCTCACAGAGTTTCCTCTATTTTGCATTATTAGTCAACCAGCTAATAAGAAGTCAGTTGTTCCTAGGACTTTGACTACACACTTTAGACAAGGTGTGTATAAGTTTAGCATAGCTCCCTTATTTTCTCTTCTAAGATATATTCATCTACATCCCCAGTGAAGAATTATTATGAAAAGATAGGGAAGTTTCCTTAAAAATCAAGTAGCCATAAAAATCAAAAATCCACAGGAAGAATCTCAAAAACGTTTCAAACAGATAAAACTGCTTGCATAGGGGTAAACTTATTTTATTTAGTTTGTTTTGGAGACACCATCTTAACAAAATCAGAAAATGAAACTTTCTTCTCATATGTATCTCAAACTGCAAACATAAAAACTCATTAAAGTGAAAACCAGAGGATACAATTTAGCCAAGGCACCATATTGTGTGAATAAAACAATTCTATAAACCTTAGAGTCCAGCGCTCATCCCTCAGGGCACATTGAGGCCTCGTGACATTGCAGTCCTCTGATGGGGTAAACTAAGGGATGCTGAGCAATGTTTTTGTAGTTAATGTCTTGGGTCTGAGATTGCAGAGGCTTTATAACCTACATGTTCAGCTAACACTGAATCTTCAGAATAACCAATTTGCTCTCTTTATTAATCCAGTCTGCTATGACATGAGTTAACATTAGGTAACCATTGTTTAAAATTCTGACTTTCCTTTAGATCACACCCAATACAAAGGTCAGGATTTGTCTGATAATGGGTCCGAAAGGGAAGCACTTAGAGTCTCCCTAGAGTCTTACTGAGTAGAAGCTGTATAAAGCTCAGTGCCATCTTAGGAACTTGAGATACAAGAAATGCTGCATCCTTGAAAGCAATTAACAGGACACAGGCTTGATTAACTGACATTAATAAGTAGTTGTCTATCGAGCCACTTCCTTTTGCTAAAAGAAATACTACATTTTCCCCTATGTGAGCACTTTCATCAATTTGAATTTCTTTTTAGTCTTTCCAGAGCTCACTCATAAATTTTGCTCAACATATAACAGCCAGATGTTTACAAATTATATATATTTACAAGTAAACATGTCATTTCCATCATTCTCATTACTTAGATCTCTAATATTTACACTTTAAAGAGTCAGCATCCTCTAATCTCTTCTGAGTTAGGTATATGATTCTGATGTTCATCTAGGTCCTTCAATTTGTTCACAAGAGGAATTTGAGATTATGTCAGTGAGAATTTTAGATATAGGATACTATATATAGCATCTTCATTTTGTTTGCAACGATGTACATGTTAGTCTTTCTTTTATATCTACTGCACCCCACTAACATAGATGACTCAGCACCCAGTAGCAGTATATTAAGGTTTCCGATATTTCCAGGTGGTTCTCTTTCTTCATCATTTCTTGATAAGAGTTGCTTTGGATAGATGCTTTCTACAAGAGTGGAACAAATAATGCAGTCCAATCAAAACAAAATAAAAAGAATGTATGATTTTTTAATTTATATTCTACTACTGTCCTTATAAAATAAAACATATATCCCTCTTATCAAGAAATTTCCATTGGCACATTAAATTGAATTGTAATGGATTCTTTGTATTTGATAGAACCTTTTTAATGACAATAATTTAAATAATGAAGCTTATATTTCCTTACTATTTTTCAAAATGACAGTTAGTTCAGCAGAAAAGTCATTGTCACTATAATACAGGTTAGTATGACTCGATATTTATGATTTCAAGGTACAAAATCTTACTAAGATTAATTAATACCTTAGAGGAAATAATAAGTGATTATAACAATAATCTTATTTCCCCAGGGCTATGCTTTATTGTTGGTTACAAGGCATTAAAAAAATGACCTTTTTAAATACATAAATAGTTCTATATTGTTTTTTTACATATCTTCTTAAGAAACAAGACTTAGGCAAACACCATATTAATTTCTACTTCTGAAGTCTACCGTATATAGTATTTCAAAATTAACCATGAAGCTACATTGCTAAGCAAGTAAAATTCTTATCAATTTTTAATTTTAGTTTAAATAATACCCTAATTACATGATAAAATAATATGTAATCATTATACCAATATGCTTACTAATATTTTTTACAGAATTGAATAAAATATATTAAAAGTCCATGCCAGCTTATTGAGAAAATTATAACTTTTATTTTATTGATTTATTAAAACATTTACTGTTACAGTCACCTTTTTAAAAATTCAGAATAATTCTGAGATAAATGCTACTATTACTATTTATACTTAATCATTTAAGTTGTAATAAAATCAATTCAGTATTTCACTATGAGATCTATTTTGTTAATTTTATTGTTGAAAAAGTAATGTTTATATTTATTTTAAAATTATGTTTAGGTTTTTGTGTGTGTATGAGCCTATGTGTGACTGAGTTTTTCTGTACTTTTGTAAGTGAATATGTTCACATACATACAAGTACTCAAAGAGTTGATGGTTTCTTCAACCAGGAACTGGAGTTACAACTGATTATGATCTGCCTTACCTGAGTGCTAGATAATTCTGGTTCACTGGAAGAGCAATATACTCTCTTAACTGCTGAGCTATCTTTCCAGGCTCATCCCCTAAATATTAAATTTTAAGAAAATACAATGTTGATAGAAAATATGAACTTCAGAAACAGGTACACATGCCATGAAGAATGTTAAATATCTTGATTAAAGCTTTCTCACTGGAGGTGATAAGATAGAGTCATTAGTTTTTTGCTTTGTCAAAGGAAAATCAGATTATAATTGTCCAATTGAAGAGCAGTGAGCAATAGTAGATTTTGTAAAACATTGCTAGTAACCACTGTAATAAAATTTGAAACTAAAACAGAATATATTGAGGAAGTTCAGTATCTGCAACTACTGCCTCCAAGTACTGTTAAAAGATGAGCATCATCAATAAACCTATTCCTGTTTTTTGCTGAGTGCTTTGTTTTCTGGTAATTTTCCTAAGCAGTTTCCTTTCCCTGCCATCTTGATATCCTGCTTTCACTAATGAGAATAATGTAGAAACTACTCGAAGACGGGAAAGACAACAGTATAGGATTTATTGAGATAGCCTCATAATTTATTTTTATTTTTTTCCAGACTTTTGCAAAACTAAAGATAAATAAATTATGCAGGGAACTTAATGTGGTCACTTATTATAAGGGACATCTCAGGGCTTCAAGGCATGGTGTGCACCTGAAATCCAGGAGCTTGGTAAGATGAAAGAGGAAGATACTGAGTTTGAGACACCATGGACTGTATAACGAGTTCAGGTTACCTTAGTTATATAGTAAGAGCCATGTTCTCTTCTGTTTACCCTCCAAAAAAGTTGTTAAAAGAACCATTTGTTCTTCCCATTGAGCTGTGAAGTCTGTACCTTTCATTGTTAAATACAGAAAGGCAGGTGACAGTTTGGAGTAATCCATTGGCAGACAACAGTTCTGAATGTCTTTCTAGGTTTGTCATCAGACCATCCACAGATTCCTGCTTGGTTTGGGGTTAGATACCTTATCAAGAAGCTCCTCCCGAAACAAAGATTTAGTTTCAATCTTGTGTCAGAAGACCATTACAGATTAGGCATTCCAGATGACAGTCTCTACATTCTCTACTGAATTTTAAGCATACAAGAAGCACTGTTAACCATGGGTATGAGTCTCCTTGATTGCTAAAAATCCCATCATTAGGGCAGAACTTAAACAGTAACATTTCAGCCAAGTCATCACTAAATTCCTTTCCAACAAATTTTAAGCAAAATTAAATTCTTTATCTTAAACCAGTTATTTTATGCAAATTAATGATAATCATATTAACTGGACCTCAGTGCTTTTTTATTTTGACAAAAATTGGCTCAAGTTTGCACTGAATTTATATCTATTTTATGTATGAAATCTCTAGAACAGAAGAAAATGTCTAGATTGTCAAGTGAAAAGATTACAGCAGGAGTGGATAGGCCCCTCTAGTGAACCACTTTTTATAGTGTACTGTGAATTCCCAGAACTCATGAAATATGCAATGGGCATATTAGCTTACTTTTAATTTCAGTACTCAAAAGGTAGAGGCAAGAAATTTTCAATGAAAACTGGCTAGCTAGACAAGCAAATTAGACAACCTCTGAGTATATTTGATAGTCTGCCTCTATGAGTAGAGTGGCCAGGGATGGAGCAAGACTGTTGACAGGAATTTTAATACTTATAGGTATGCATGCACACTTAGAAACACACATACAACACACACACACACACACACACACACACACCATACACAGGAAAATTTTAAAAAAAAGAGAGATTACTGAAAGATTTTCAGACCCCTTGACCTTCAGTTTATACCTATGATCTGTTGAGGCTAGATCATGAATTACCATCTGAAACAGGAATAAACAAAGAAACAAACAAACTCTGTATTTGACTTGAAAATGTGTGCATTGATCTATGGGTGCAAGATAAAAAGCAATAGTTTTCATATTACACTGGCTCTGAAAGCTTGCGTCTAGTGGGGATGAAAACTCTAGCTCCAGCAGTTGGGGGAGGGGTGCACATGATCAGAACACATTCTATGCTATTCTCAAAGTGCTTTGTGGTATGTTTCAAAAGTAGTAGCATGGCTGGTAAATGTTTTTAATAGCCATTTTATTTATTTATTTTTAGTGGATATTTTATTTATTTACATTTCATATGTTAACCCTTTTCGCCATTCCTCTTTGACAATCCCCCTATCTTATCCCCTTCCCTTTGTTTCTATGAGGGTGCTCCCCCACCCACTCCCACCTCACTGCCCTGGCATTCCCCTACACTGGGGCATCGTGCTTTCACAGGACCAAGGGCCTTTCCTAGCACTGATGTCAGATAAGGCCATCTTCTGCTACATACGCAGCTGGAGCCATGGGTCCCTCCTTGTGTACTCTTTGGTTGGTGGTTTTGTCCCTGGAAGCTCTGGGGTATCTGGAACCAGTAGAGACCATATCCAGAGGATAGGCAAGGCCCTCGGTTTGGGATGGGGCACCCACTCACCTCCAAATTTTTAACCCAGAATTGCTCCTGTCCAAAGGAAATACGGACACAAAGTATGGAGCAGAGACTGAAGGAAAGGCCATTCAGAAACTGGCCCACCTGGAGATCTATCCCATATAAAGACACCAAACCCAGACACTGTTGTGGATGCTAAGAAGTGCTTGCTGACAGGAGTATGATATAGCTGTCCCCTGAGAGGCTTTGCCAGAGCCTGACCAATACAGATCTGTATGTTCACGGCCAACCATTGGACTGAGAACAGGGTCCCCACTGGAGGAGTTAGAGAAAGGACAGAAGGAGCTGAAGGGGTTTTCAACCTCAA
The DNA here is from genome assembly GCA_019843965.1 of Rhynchomys soricoides. NCBI lineage: Eukaryota > Metazoa > Chordata > Mammalia > Rodentia > Muridae > Rhynchomys > Rhynchomys soricoides. Next base: position 1,289,189 of record JADRCH010000252.1, on the reverse strand, counting down.
AGGAAGAATAGCAATATCAACCAACTAAATATTTCTTTAAAAGTGACTTACAGCAAGAATTCTCATGTTTAGCTACACGATTTACTCTGTTGTATCTTTTTAAGAAAAGGAGGCTTGCCTGAGAGTAGAGCAATAGAAGTCTCCTGATTTTGTGTGGAAATTTGGATGCTTGAGACTTGGGGAATGGATTTGGTTGGGCATTGGATATGGCTTTAAACTTTTGATCATCATGATAGACTGTCCAAGAGTTCCAGTTGATGTGCTTTAGAAGCAAGTGATTAGCTTCTGTACTTGCTGAGCATTGTTTCTTCTACTAGTTTCTTCTACTTGGATTAAAAATCTTGCAAACACCCTTAATACTGCCCCTGAAATATCCACACCAACTTTTTAGTAATTAACCTATGAGTATTGCAAGAAGTTTTCACATAGAACTATTATTATCATTTAACTTACAAACTTAATTTTTTAGTATCATTTTCTGAAGTACATAGTATCTGAAAGTGCTATTACTGAAACTTCCAATTAGGATGTCAGACAGTGTAAGATATGTTTAATATAAATTAGCTAATTTAGTATTTTTCCAAAACAATTTTGTTGAATCATATAAAACGTTTTGTTAAATGAGAAAAGTTAAGCTTGAGCCCAAGAAGATTAGACCTTATATCTATGCTTAATATAAACAAGATGCATATTAGAAATACTGCATTTGGTATTTGTCCGTAGTTCTGCTATTTATCAGGAGCAAATAAGTCACATACCCATGAAGCAAATAAAATTAGATGCTTCAGAAAGATGTCAGAAAACCCAAGTCAAGCGGTTTAATTTTTAGATTGCATATTTTAATTTGCATAGAAACATCTGACCTGAATAAATCAATAAATCCATCAGTTTTTACCGATTCAGCGTTCACATTTCAGCATAATGTCCCTGTTATGAAATCATGCCGGCATGGCCAAAAGCAATTAATTAGCCACAGATGTTGAGCTTTTCAGTAGCATGGGTAAATTTTGATTTACTTATTTGATTCTACTTATCATAGTTCTAATGCTTGTGCAGGTCATATGACATTCTAGTTTTCCAGACTCAGATTTATGACATTAGAGTATCAAAATCAATCTAGAACACTCATGAAACGTTAGAATCATGCAAGTTTGTCATGTTAGCTAGGAACTGGGAGACTGTGGGTTTCAAGAGGAACTGTTTTAAAATTAAACTAATTAGAAGTTTTATTTTAATTGTGAAAATTGTTGGAAGAAATTAAAATTCAGTATTTTTTAAAAATGAGAAATGCCTTAAGGCAGTGTACTGTCATTTATAACCATTAAACTTAGGAAGTCATCTTAGGAAATAGAACATATTTTCTTGCAGCAAATTATTTATATAGCAAAAAAATTAAATTGTAAATATTTTCTTTTTTATTATATGTCTTTTAGAGTTCTACTGTTGTGAACATACACCATGACCCAGGCAACTCTTATAAAAATAGCATATAGTTGGGGCTGGCTTAGAGGTTCAGAGGTTCAGTCCATTATCATCAAGGCAGGAACATAACAGCATCTAGACAGGAATGGTGCAGGAGAAGCTGAGAGTTCTACATCTTCATCTGAAGGCTGCTAGTGAAAGACTGACTGGCAGACAGCTAGGAGTAGGATCTTAAAGCCAATACCCTCAGTGACACACCTACTCCAACAAGGCCACACCTCTAAATAGTGCCACTCCTTGGGTCAGACATATATAAACCGTCACACTATATATCTTTATTATTTAAAATTTAAATATATTTTGATCATGTTTCTTTACTTCCCTCAAGTTCTTCCAGATCTTCTCCCTCTCTTTATGCACACAATTTTAAATTCTTTCTCTAAAAACAAACAAAACTCCAACACAACAACCAAAACAAGAAAATAAAATAAGTCCACAAATCCCAAAACAAACAAACAAACTGCACCAAATTGTAACCAAATAAAAACATACACATAAAAAGAGTCCATTGTATATTGGTCAATCACTAGTGAATGTGAATCCTGTCCTAGAACGGCTGATATGCCCAGTGTCTCTCTGATTTAGAAAACTGACTTTTATCTCCCAGAAGGTATATATGACAGTCAGTTGTTAACTTTTACTCTAGTGTCAGGGTTTTTATTCTTCTGTCCATTCATTCATTCATTCATTCATTCATTCCTATACATATTCAAGATGCTTGGTGCAAAACTGTGTAATCCTAGCTTGTTGTCTTGGTCTCTGTGAGTTCATATGAACTTTGCTTATGTTGATTTAGAGGGCTTTGTTTCTTGAGTGTCCTCCACTCCTCTGGCTTTTACACTCTTCCTGCCTCTTCTTCCACAAGGTTCTCTGAGATCTGAGGAGGGTGGGGGAATTACTGAGACATCCCATTTAGGTCTGAGTGTTTCAAGGTGTACCACTTTATGTATGATATCTGACTGTAGGTTTCTGTGCTTGTTTCCATGTGCTGCTGGAGGAAGCTACTCTGATGATAGGTGAACAAGGCACTGATCTATGTGTATATAAACAGAGCAGAATATCATTAGGAATCATAATCTCTCTCTCTCTCTCTCTCTCTCTCTCTCTCTCCCTTATCAGGATTATTTGGTTTTGAGCAATCTAGTCTCTGGTTCTCGGTCACTCTAAAAGCGTTGGGTCATTTCCTGCTTTGTTACTCCCACAAGCTTTGCATCACTGTTATTCCAGCATATTTTGCAGGCAGGCCACCATCGTAGACCAAATGGTTTCTGGCTGAGTTGGTATTTACAAGGAGAAAAAGACCTTTCTTATTTTCTAATAGTGACCTATCAGTAAACAATGATACCTCCTCTGACCTTAGGATTTTTTCTTCTTTATGCGTTTGTGATGGACTGAATGAAAAATAATGTACACAGGCTGTAGATATTTGATTACTTGGTTCCAAGTTTGTGGTGATATTTAGAGTGGTCTACATGGTACAGCCCTGATGAAGGAAGTAGTTCTTTGAGGACTGGCTTTGATATTATATAACCGCATCACAATTTTAGCTCAATCTTTCTTTTGCTCTTTGCAGTTAAAGCTGTATCTTTCAGCTTTGTTGTCAGGAAGCCCCCTGTTTTGGTGCTCCTTCCTTAATAGACTCTAACCATTCCCTGAAAGTGTAAGCAGAATTTTTTGGGGGGGGGCTTGGTACTTTATCACATCAACAGTAGAAAAACTAATGCAGCATTTATATTTGCATTTATAGTTACATCTATTATAAAAACTTAAATAACCTACCCACTATAAATGACCTCAAATTTTTGTAAGTTGTAGCTTTTATATAAAAATTTAAAGTTAACTTTGAAAAATTAATGCAGCATGCAGATACTAAACTATTATGAGATCCACAAAAATTATAGTGATATGAGCACATCATTAGCAGAGTTAGAATATTTGCGTATTTGATATAGTTTGTAAAGTAATAGTCATGAATTAAATTTTAAAATAATAATAATAATAAAGATACTATATCAATTATGACTTATACAATATCATTACCATTAAAATATAATCACTCAAATATACTTCTGTTATTGTGTATTTATAATTATATACATATAATTAAATGATTAAAATTATTAAACCCAGGCATTGATGGATATCTGTAGTCTCATGATTTCAAAATTCTCGCTGTGAATGTGGATGTGAGCCCCTTTTATAAAAATAGAAGAGAAAACAATGATGAAGTCATGCTTGTTCTTATTATTGAGCATGGAACAATGTCAGATCCTGAAACAATCTAGGCCTCTATCTTAATGCCTAGAAAACTGTCAGAAACTTGATTCTCCATTCTGACAAAGAAATACACTTGTAAGCGTCTAGTCAATGGAGTGGTTTGGTAGAAATCATAGGTAAAATGTGTGACTTGGTATCACAATAAGTTTTGGTGTTTACAATTTGTAAGAGAATTCATAAAATAAATATATAGAATAGAAGTGAACTACATGTTCTTCAAACTGTCTGCAATAAACATTTAATCTCTTAGCTATCATATTTATCAAACAAGAAAAGTAAAATCTTGGAGTTATTAAGGCTTTAATATAAAATATGAGTGCATATGTGCATTAGTTTTACATTTTCAACATTTTATTAAATTTAGAAACCCAACTGTAGCATGTTTACAATTGGATCACTAAAATATTTTATGCGATTTTGGCATTTTAAATTTCAAAATACAACATAGAAAGCATTTAATTTGTCACAACATCAGTTGGATGTCTTCAGGATTAGAAGAGATGACTATTTACTCATGTAGAGACTCTAGGTAGAAAAAATTACCATACAATATCAGTACGATAAGGGGACAAATAACTTGGATAGAATTAAGCATATTATAGAGATAAACATAGCAGTCCTCATTTTATCCTTGGGATCGAGATTTTTAAATTTGATGAAACTTTAAGAACTTTAAGAAGAGTAGCATAAAGTCTAGTTGATTATAAAATTTGTAACTGGATATTTTCATAGATATAGATACACTTGGTGTGTACATATTTATAAATACTAATACATGTATATACATTCTGTAGGATTTCAGAGGATGATATCAGAAATTATTCTTCAAATATTTCTCCAACTCAGTTATTGAGACAAGATTTCTCTCTGACATGTAGCATATTCCTTAAGATAGACTAGCTGATCAGTGACCACACTCTTGGTTGCGTCCCTCTTCTAGTGATTAGGTTTCAGGCATATACTTCCACATTTGATTTTGAAAAGGTACCACTGATTTTAAATAGACTCATATTATATGAGGAGACCTATGTTTGCTCATGTTAGGTATTAGCAGATTATCTTATCCTAGACTAGATTAATCAATTTTAATGATATACTCAATGATTCATAATTTAGGTTTCAGACATATTTTGGTAAAGATTATTTTCATGTAAAATATTTTATGACATTTGTTCATATTATGTTGAGTTGTCACACAAATGGACAAAACTATTCTGAGAGAATTTTGTCTCATAATTATTTTTTAAATTGTTAATTTTATAAACTGCACTAAGAACAAAAGTCTTGTGTAATGACACATATAAGCAAAAATAACAAATGATAAATTATAATTCAATATTTTCCAAATAATGGTAAAACCACACAACTGCTTAAATACAAAAGCAAATAAAATGTAATATTAAAAATCATTGGTAACTCATGGAAGAAAAATTAAATTGAACATTATTTCAATACCAATACTTAACTCCAAATTTCTAAAATGCTTACTCTGAGGGATATGCAATTCTTGCTCCCGTGAGAACTACAGCTTTCAAATAAAAGAAACTCCTTTTCTCTACAGAAGCTTAATTTCATTTAGTACCCATTTATCAACTCCTAGAGCTGATTCTTGTGCTGTTAGGGTTTTACTAAAAAATGTGTTGTCTGTTTTTATATCCTGAAGTATTTCTCTGTGTTATCCATTAGATATTTGTAGTTTTAAATACAGTTATCTGATAGTTTGAATTGATTTTTGTGATGAGTAAAAGATATTGGCCTATTATCTTTCTCCCAGGTGAGTATCTGGTTTTACCAGCACCATTTGTTGTAAAGGCTCCCTCCCCTCTTCCCCCCAGTAATTTTTTTCTTTTTTCCTATTTTCTTTGTTTACTTTACAAGAAAGATGTTTATTTTTTATGAACTCAATTAAAAAATACTCATGCTTTGTCGGGGCTTGTCCATTATACTCTTTCTTTGGAGATAATGAAATATACATAAATTATTATGTATACTTAATAACATTAACATTTTTATATTGTATGAAACATAGATATTTCCAAATGAACAACAGATCTAGAACCTTGCCTGTAAATCAAGCAAACAGGGCACATAGCTCAGGAGTAGAGCACTTATCTACCATGTGCAAGACCTTGGTTTAATCTTCAGTACCATGCAAAACAAACAAAACAAGCCTTTCTGACAGTGAAGAATAAAAGCCTATACATAAATTCTAATAGAGTATACACCATGACCTTATTTTGAGTATGTTCTTTTATATTTCAAGACTCAATTTGTGAAGACTTGAAATGTGATCATTTCTGTTAGAGAATGCATCCTCTGAGAATGGACACATAGTACCTAAGTACCCCAAAGCTGTTTTCAACTTCTTGCCCACATAGTAATGTTCAAAGGTACCAAAGTAAACAAAGGCACAGAGAAATTTTTTCATTTAATTATTTTATTTATTTACATCCCAAATCTGCTCTTCCTCTTGGTCTACCCTTGCAGAGTTCTTCTCCCCCATCCCTTCTCCCTTTTACCTCTGAGAGGGTGCTCACCTTGCATCCCCCTTCCTTAGGGCATCAAGTCTATACAGGATTACGAGAGGGTACCCTCCCTCATCCCCCTTCCCTGGGGCATCAAGTCTATACATTATTAGTCATCTCCTCTCCTACTGAGGTCAAACAAGGCAGTCCTCTGCTACATATGTGCCAGGGGCCTTGGTCTAGCCAGTGTATGCTGTTCTGTTGGTGACTCAGTCTCTGGGAACTCCCAGGGATCCAGGTTAATTGACACTGTTTGTCTTCCTATGGGCTTGCTTATTCCCTTCAGTTTCTTCAGTACTTCCACTATTTATTCTATAGGGGTTCCTAAGCTCCTTCCAATTCTTGGCTGTGAGTATATCTGCATTAGTCTCAGTCAGCTGCTAGCAGAGCCTCGCAGAGGACAGACATGCTACATTCCTGTCTTCAAGCACAACATAGCATCATTAATAGTGTCAGGGATTGGTGCTTGTCCATGGGATCAACCCAAAATTTTGCACGCAAATAGATGGAACTAGAAAATATCATCCTGAGTGAGGTAATCCAGATCCAAAAGGACATGCATGGTATGTACTCACAGATAAATGGTTATTAACCAAAAGTACAGAATACCTATGATACATCCCACAGACCCTAAGAAGTTAAACAAGAAGGCTCAAGTGAAGATGTTTAAATCCCACTTAGAAGGGGAAAAAATGATCATGGGAGGCAGAGGAAACGAGGGACCTGAGTAGGAAAAGGGAGAGAGAAAGGGACCAGAATCAGGTATGGGGGAAGACAGAAGAGAATCCCATTGGGCCAGAAGGATAAGTGGAAATATGCAGCTGCTAAGTGTGGGGGTTGGAGGAACCTCCAGAAAGTCACAGAGACTTGGGATGCACGAGGATCCCAGGACTCAATGTGGGTAACCTTAGCCAAAATGCCCAGAACAGTGGGGATATGGAGCCTGAAAGGACCACCTCCATTAGTCTGACAGGACCCCTAGTGGAAGGATAGGGAGACAACACACCTACAAACTTTCAACCCAAAATTGCTCTTGTCTAAAAGAAATGCAGGGATAAAAATGGACTGGTGAGCATTTGGATGGGCTTGTATAGATATGTGAATTCATCTCTGGGTCCTCTTATGTTTCATTGATCTATACAACTGCTATTGTGCCAGTACTACATTATCTTCAACCTGTGGCTCTGTAGTATAGTTTTAAGTCACATAACATAATGCCTTTAGTTATGCTCTTTCTGCCTAGAGTTGCTTTAGAGTGTAATCTTTTGCTTTTCCATTTTAATGTTAGGAAATTTTTCTATTTCTGTGGAGAATTTTATTGGAATTTTGAAGAAATTTGAATTGAACTGTAGACTGCTTTTTTGTTATACAACCATTGAGAATTCTCCCGATAGGCTCACATATTTTAATACTTGGTACCCAAAGGTGAAATTGTTTAGGAGGCATAGCCTTGTTGTAATAGATGTGATACTGGGAATTTGCTTTTAGTTTTCAAAATTCCATGCTGTTAGATATCTTTCTGCTTTTGCTTTTAGATTGCCACATAAAGTCTGTTACTGTTCCAACACATGCCTGCCTGCCTGCTGCCATGTTTCTATGATGGTTATTGTCTCTAACACTCTGGTAATGTAAGCCCCAATAAAATATTTTTTTCAAAAAGTTACTTTGGCCATGGTGTATTTTCACATCAATAGAAAATAACCAAGAGAGTAATTTCACATATAGATTATTACAATTTACAAGCATGGAAGGTATTTCTGTCATGGACTTTCTTATTAGAAACAGCCTAAACAATGGGAGAAAACCTTTAACAGTGATATTTTAGATAATGGAGTTAATAACCTAGACTGTGTAAAGAAGACCTACTCAGTAAAGTGGTGGAAGTAGAGATCATCTATCCCACCTATGCTGGAATTTTGCTGCCTTGGTATAGTATAGGTCTTATACAGGTAACCATATCCTCTAGGAGTGTGATAGCTATCTTGTGATAGCTAGAAGATAGTATGTCACATTATTCTGTTTTGTCTTCTGCTAATTCCATAAGCCTTGGTAGTAGGGTAGTTAATACTGATGTTCTTTTTGGCATTGAATACTCAATCTCTTATTCTAAAACTCTGACCAATTATGTATCTCTTCACTGACTGCTGCTCTCTATAAAAACATGTTTTCTGACCAACTTTGAAAGCACTCCAGGTCTACAGATATAAAAATTAATATTTAGATGAAATCTTGATAGCATAACCATTCAGGAATATATCAATATCAAATTCGACTAAGATCTGTAAACTCCCAACCTTGAACTTTTAGTTAGGTTATAGTAAAAACATGAAATAGATTTTGGGGAAAAGATAATCATTCTTTATTGAGGATACAGATGATGATATGATTCTTATGCTCAACTGAATTGCCCCTATATAGAGTGGACTATTAACAAAAGAGAAAAATTGAGAGGGGTTATATAAAATCATATAATCATTTCTTTGTCTACATTTGTGAAATTTCAAAAATAATAAAAAAAATTAAAGGAAAAAAGAATTGAGAAACTTAAACATCATTGAAACAAAGTAAATACATTTACAAATGATCTGAACAAATAATTTTTGATAAAAGGAAAGACAATTGCTCAATATATATTTTAGCTAAATCAAGGTCTCTAGCTGTTAAAGAATGAACTACACTGAGAGTTCAGCCTACCATTGGAAAAATGGTGACCATCAAGAATGACATACGGGTAAAAAGAAATTTTTACACAGTGTTAGTGGAGGTGTAAGCTAGTACAGCCACTGGGAAAATTATTGTGGATTGATTCCATTTTCTTTTAAGGGGGAATTTCCTTGTAAATCTAGAACCCCATCAATAGATAATGAAAATATGACATATACACTAGAATTTTATTTAGCCATAAAGACAAATGAAATCATAAAATTTGTAGGAAAATGACTGTTTTATGCTCAGTAACTCAGTTTTGGCAAGACAAATATCATACGTATTGTCTCATATAAAAATCTCAGCTTCTGACTGTGAAATATGTGTATCAAGGTGGGAGTAAGTATCAATAGAGACTAAGAACAAGAAAGCAACCAATGTAACTGAAATTAATTTAAAAAATGGACAAGGAAGAGGTTCTGCAAGATTAGGGGAACACATTAGTGAAATGGAAACTGGAAATACCAGAGATTGTGGGTCAATATCAGAGTGTGTCAGGGAGCTGAAGAAAAAACTGGAGGAGACAGAAATAGGTACCCATCCTCTAGCTGCACCTGATGGGCTATCAAAACAAGAGATAATATGAAGCTGAGAACATATGAGGGATACTGGAGGGGAGAAATTGAGAGGTAAATAGAACTGTGGGACATAAAACCACAGGAAGTTTGGTAAGGTAGAGCAGGGACAGACCCAGAGACTCAGTGGGTACACACCTGAGGCTTAAGTGACTCCCACTTGACTGCCAGACTCCTGACTTGGAACACATGTCATGCTTCTCACATAAAAGGGAGGTGACCTGTAGTCACATAGGATCAAGACAGAGTTCTCCATTCATGAGGTACCTAGAAGCCTGGAGAACTTAGACAATAAGCTTTCCTTCCCAGACCTTCTTTCCTGCAAAAGGTATTTAATCTCAGGCCCACTCTGAGAAATGGGATATGGTTTTACACAGCCATTTTCTGCCATGACAATAAACTGTTTAGAACCATGGACTGCCTCTTTTCATCGAAATCTGCCATGGAGAGCCATAGAGAAAGCCTTTACCTACAGGTCCACAGCTTAGTCTCCCACAGAAAGCCTCTCTGCACTCCCAGCCACAACCACTACCAAGCCTGCTGCTGTCAAGCCAAGGACTTTTCCTGCTGGGACTAGCCAGAGCTCCCTTTTTCTCCCAGTCTCAGTCTAGATGTTGTTCTCAGCCTGCAGACGCCAACTCCATTCTCATCTCTTTCATGACAAGTGCCTGAGTCCCATGGCCTCAGCCTTGTCACAGGCCCGGGGACCCCTGCACCTGCTTTGGCTTTTCCACACTCACAGTGGTGCCTCAGGGCTTCCCCTCAACCCAGCAACTGCCTGAGCAGTGGCAAACTTCCCATGTTCTGCCTCCCCAAGTGGCTGTGCCCAGTGGCAGAACGGATGTAGGTCAGCACAACCCTACAAATGGCACCCAATATGGAGCCATAGCTTGAATATACATATATTAAGTTTTCAAAAGTAAAGAAAATTTAAACTTAAAATAAATATAATATAAATAAAAGGAAAAGAACCACAGAATATTTATAATATAACAGGGAAGGATGTAGAAACAATAAAAATATTTAAAAAATGAATATGTAATATTTTACAGGTTGGTTACTTTGAAGATTGGGAAGATGGCTCAGTGGGTAAAGTCCTTGATGAGAAAGAATGACAATCTGAGTTGTCTATAACAGATAAGAGCTGGACACAGCAGCATGCATCTGCAACAACCTCACTATTTGGAGAGAGTCAGAGGAGACTGGGGCTGAGGGATCAGCCAGTTTGGTAACTTGTTGAGTTCCAGGTTAAATGAGAGACCTTACCTGAAAATACAGGGAGAGAGCAAAGAAGAAAGGTCTCCAGTCTCTATGAGCAAGTGCGAACATATAACCAAATTAAAATTGCATTGATATATTTAAGTAAAATGAGGTAAATATAATGGTGGGGACAAATGAGGACAGTGAGGACAGTGTTCTGAAATGCTATTTTAGTCTGCTTTTTACATGCATGCACAAACACAGAGAGAGAGAGAGAGAGAGAGAGAGAGAGAGAGAGAGAGAGAGAGAGAGAAAGAGAGAGGGAAAGTACAGCACAGTTATCCTGTAGCATATGTGAATATCGTGAAGAAAGGAGACAAAAAATTCATTCTAAGATTTGGAAAATTCCAAAGGTTTACGTACTATTAAAAAGTTGCCTTTCAAATCCTAGTACTAAAGAGAAATCATAAACCTGTGAGAAAGCAGTAGGTGACTGGGGCATGCTTTCTAAATAGATATTAGGACACAGCCCCTTCCTCTCCCTTTGGTGTGCAAATACTTCAAAGTGAGCAACTTTCTCCATCTAGTACTCCGGATGTATGCTGCCTCATCACAGATCCAAAAGTAAAAGGATTATAATTTGATTATCTCAGGTATTTTGTAACGATGATAGAGAGATAGCACATTACACAGTCTCGAGCTGTGGCCATAGAAGTGAAATATAGATAATAATATCAGGAGAGTTTTGTACATACTGTAAAGAGTCTGGGCTTGACTTTTGAGTCAGATGAGTAGCCACTGGAGAGTTAACAAATACTTGCCAATAAAACACGTTAAAACAAACTAATAGAATTTTTCTTCTGCTTCGTCAGAATAAGATAGTTATTAAAATTCTAAATCAAGGTGAATTTGGTTAAAGGTTTAGGACAAACAGGTATGGTACTCGGCTAAGTAATGGTCTTTGCTCTTTTTCATGCTATGGGAGAAATGCTTTGGGATAGTAAATAAAAATTGGTATATGCAAGATATAATATATAAAATAGATCTATTTATTTTCAGGACCAGAATATATGTGCATAGAAATGAGATCTAGAGCATTCTGACTTTGAGAATTCAAGACGAAAGTATGGAGAATGTGGGAAATGTAGTAGCAGTGCCATGGGAGAAATGGCAAAAGACAGATATAATACAAAATTCTATCAAAAATGATGCTTTAATAAATAGAATGTTTGCATTAACTTGATAGCTTAACTAAGACAGAGTCTACAGATGAAGTAAGTGATTTGTTAATTTGGAAGTCCTTACTTTTTATTCCAAGAGCTGTTTGAAAGAACATGGAGATAAATGGCTTATTGGTTTAAGACAGGCCATAGGAGTTTGAAGAGCAAGAACAATCAGTGGAAGCAAATAGTAGACATCTCTGTTACACTTGAGAGCTGAGAGTGGTTACTGTGAAGGCAATCAGATAAGCAAAGAGAAGCCTATAGTAGATAATGCTATGAAACCTAAGATACTTTTAAAAAATGTACAGCTATTGATGTTTATCTGTAAATATTCCCATTGCTCCAATACTTATTAACTAGAAACCAAATGATGACACAAGGTTTAGAGAAGACAATTATTAGGACAACATTCTCAAAAAATCAAGATAAAGATATAGGGTTGACTTCCACTGGAGATAAAGAAATTTATATATAATTTGTGTTTCAAAGTCCCTATAGGATATAGATGGCATGCAATAATTCAAGAATGTTCATGAATATATGGGGAATAAAGTGAATGTTAAAAATATAATTTTGCTAACATGACAAGAAAGAAAAAGTAGGAAGAGAAATGCAAAGAATATTTCTAGTTGGCTGCAAGGTGGAGACACAACTCACTCATCAATGGCTTCTACATGATACTTTTAATGTCAATTCATTTGATTTATATCAAATTTTCTTAACCATATATATATATACATATATATACATATATATGAATTTAATTATGCCTAGATATAATCTATATCTATATCTATATATATTAGAATTTAATAGACAAGATATCATCACTATGATTCTGATCCAGTTGATCTGGGCTGGCCTATACAGTGATTTTAATGTCCCCCAACACCGTTTGTAACTTATACACAGCTAAGTTTGTGAAAAAATAAGTATGCTTTGATGTAGACGAAGACTGCATATTTAAGTCATCAAGTAAATTGAATGTTAAATTGAATAATTTGGGTGATATTTATAAATGACTGGAAAAGATACATGCTCTCTCTCTAGATATCTCTATGAAGTTTACTTGTATAAGTGTAAGTAGCTCTAAATGTGATGAAATGCTAAAGTATTCTTAGTTTATTATTACTTACTACTTAAATTGAAATGTAATCAGTGAAAGTTTGGGGAAAGTCCTTAAATATATAAGTTAATGTTAAAATGTAAAAGAACTATTTCAGTTTGAAGACCATGACTATTTTCAGTGTATTATTGGAATTTCATTTTAAAACATGACATGATTTATTCACTAGCTATTGTTGGCCCTCTTAGTTTTACTTTAAATGGAATAATTTTCTTTGCACTACATTTTACACTTTTATCAGTGTCCATTTTGCTTTTTAACTATTCAAAAGCAATGTTACATTGGTCTTGCAGATTTTATTATAATAAACATACTATTTTATTTCAAATAGGTTTTTCAATCTTGTTTTTGTGCCATTGACCAGGTTTTATTGAATTTTAATGAACAAACGAACAAACATACAAAAACCCAGATTTATTCTATAATACTTTACCGCTTTGGCTATTGTAAAACTTCCTGTACACTGAGCATTAGTACTCTCTTTTGTTACACTTTCCATATGCAGTATGTTTGTATACATTTCTTGAATTAGCTGTTTTCTCAAAATTATTTAAGCTTTATTGTTTCTCAATGTATGACCTCTGATTTTTGTGCTTCTTTCTTAAATCTTCATTTAGAAGCTGAGCCAAAGCTCAATTTATAAAAATAATAATACTTCTTTATCAGCAATCATTAACTTGTTTTTCAATGTTTATTGGTTATATTATTTATTGACTTAAGAAGAATTCTCAGCTACATCAATTCCAACTCCGGCCTCCAAACCTATTTTCTATGTAAGATTATTTATATGTAGAGGATATTTAGCTTGTCAATCACCAAATTTCTGCTTTGACCTTCTATCAGATCCATCTTTTGAAAACATCACAGCAGGTGCTATCTTGTTTCTTGAAACTGCTGATCTCTTGTTATTTTCCTCCCTGCCCTTATTTAGTCTTACATTTTTTTCTAGGGTATCACAGAAGCTAGTATGTCTGATAGCTAATAGTCAGCTGTGTAAAAACTAAGTGGAATTTTAGGGCTGCATATTATCATCCAGAATTTGTTATCCATGCTTTATTTCATTTCTACATTTTATTTCATTTGATGTTTTAGTTGAATTGTATTTTAAATAATTAATTAGTTAATTTCCCCTTTCTTATTCCCACCACTATCCACTCCTACATTGGTTTTCTTCCGGGAAGGGCAGGTCTCCCTTGGATATCAACCATTCATGGCATTTCAAGTTGCAGTAAGACTAGGTACCTCCTCTATTAAGGATGGACTAGACAACCCAGTAGGATAAAAGGTTCTCAAAAGTCAGCAACAAAGTTAGCGACATCCTTTGCTCCCACTGTTAGGAGTCACACAAGGACACCCAGCAACACAACTGTAAGATATGTGTAAAGGGCCTAAGGCAGTTCCTTGCAGGCTTCCTGGTTGGCAGTTTGTCTCTGTGAGCCCCTGTAAGCCCAGGTTAGTTGATTCTGTGGGTTTTCTTGTGGTGTCCTTGACCTCTCTAGCTCCTTCAACCCTTCCTGCCCCCTTTTTTCAGGATTCCTAATACTCTGCTTAAAGTTTGGTCTCTGCCTCTGAATTATAATTTTAATTTTGAATTTTAATCTTCCACTGAAATTGACTATTGATTATCAATATGCCTGAACTACCCTTTCAAAACAAGTCAAGACCAGCAATGCCCTTCATCTTTACTTCTTGTCATTGACAATAAACCCTTGTCACCCGGCAGCCATGTGATTGTTTGGGCATTATGATACTCTCTTTTTATACATTTGCCCCTCTTTCATAATTCTACTTGAAATATATATTAAAAATTAAGAGTTTTGTGGAAGTCTGTCTCCCCATGCCCACTCTTAACTCTGGAAGGTCAACTCAGATTATCTCAACATCCTTATTATTTACAACTTCTATTCAGAATGAAGACATAAAATCAAGTGTCCAAGGTTTGTTCAGTCTGATCTAATGGAAATATATGTTTATAATATCATTGATAGATCTGTTATTTCTACTACAATTACCCATATTTAAAGAACTTTATTTACTTTTGAAACTATATTTCTTTGAAAATTTTAACAAAAATTTGAGGGAAGGAAGATAAGGGTTATTGCTATTTCAAATTATAATTTGGAGACTTGAAGTTATCTACATAAATTAGATTGTTACTTTAAAATCTCAACAAGACTTTTATTTTGGGACATTATTGTAGCTTAAATCATTGCTATATTCTTAGCTGAACATCTGCATTAAGTTGTTTATAACCCACTTGCTCTTCTCATAATTTGATTGCAGATGAATTAACAGCTCTATTCAGGTCACACACCAGAAGTAAATAGTTTTATTTTGATTTAATCACACTTCTTAAATTGAGAAAGTAATTTAAGCTTCCCTTTCATATTGAATAAAAGTTACCCCCAATGTTGAGTCCAGACTAAATCTCCCTTTTCACACAATAAATTGTGTTGATTGTCTCATGACGTAGGATTGATAATGTTGTGATTGTGTTTATGACTAAATACATTGACAGCATTCTGATTAAAGACAGGGTTTAATAACAAACAATAGGAAAAGTGGATGTTTACATGCAGAAGGATGAAACATTTTATTTCCTCTACCCCTTATAAAAATCAACTAAAAATGTCTCAATGAAATTAATGTAGGACCTGAAGTGTGGGGATTTCTAGAGGAACATACAGGACATGCACCTCAAGATATAAGCATAGGTGACGGTTCCTGAATAGCTCAGACTATAATGCCAAGCATCGATAAGTAGATTTATTTACATTAAATTTTGAAGTTGCTACTCAGAATAAGTAAAAAAAAGTGCATATGAAGAGCTAGCATACAGAATGGAGGAACTCTGCCAGTGGTCATCTGACACAGGATTATAATCCAGAATACATCCAGAGAGTAAAAGATAAATACCCATAAGTAAATAATCCATTTAATAAATGGGAAAATTAAACAAGCACTTTACAAAAAGTGGAAATCCAAATGAAAAATAACTACAAGAAAATATTCAAGATCTTCAGCCAGCAGGGAAATGTAAATCCAAACTAGACTAAGATGTTTTTGCCTTACCCTAGTTAGAATGATTAAAAACAAACAAACAAACAAACAGACAAACAGAGAGACAAATAAATTACACATTATAGTAAGCACAGTCAAAATAAAGAAACTTTATCATTACTGCTGTAGATGAAAGTAATCCAGACATTTTGACAAATCATATGTTTGTTCCTCAAAAAATTAAACTTATGACTACATTATGAAAAATCTGAAACCCTGTTACTATAAGGATACCTGCATAGTTGTGTCTAATATATCACTGTTCACTGTAGACATAGTATGCTTCAGCACCCAGCACTGAATGATTAGATAAAGGAAAGGTGCTATGTGTGCATGATAGCTTTATTCTACTTTAAAGAAGAGTGAAATTCTACCATTGTCCTTAAGTTTAATGGGTGTGTAATTCGATGAATTGCTATTGAAAGCTAATTTAGTAAGATAACCTTGCCCACATTTTCATCTCACTAGAGTACTACAAGATATTCCCATTTCAGTCTTTTCAGCAATATACATTAATGGTATTTTTAATAAGTCTATTTACCTAATAAACAAAAATGGTTCCTTAGTTATCATTAAATTTTCCTTTTCAAACATCTTCTTCATTTTTATAGATCCCATAATACACATTTACTTCTATCCAATTTGAAATAGCTCATTAGTATATAATATACTCATATGATTACTTAGCTAAATTTTATATTGCAGAAAATCACAGATTTATTGAGTGTAAATGATATTTGAGTTATATCTTAAGAGCACTGTAGACTCAATGTTGCAGTTTAAATTACTTTACTTCCAAGAAAATAGTCCCAGATCTTCAGGTAATGACATTTAGAGGTTTATACAGACTGCTCAAAACTATCTAATACCTTAGTATTTTCTTATTTACAATTGCTGGGAATTAAGCATCTATCATCTGTCAACCTTTCATCTTTCTACATCTTTATAATCTATCTATCTATCTGTCTATCTACCTACCTACCTACCTATCATCTATCTACCTACCTATTGATCATCTACCTTTCATCTATATACCATCTATCTGTCTCATCTATCTCTATATTATTCTAATATCTATTTATCTGTCTGTCTATCTAATATGATCATTCATATCCACCTAAGTCTAGAACTTACAAGTAGCAAGTAAACCTATTTCTTACCCTATAATTCTTAGTATATCTTAAATTCATCTCAATTCATATTTCATGGGTGAGTTCATATGTTAAGTAGATAGACATGTAATACATGTCAGTATACAATGAAAGTTATTGGGTCAAATAATCAATACAGTTTTATATTTTTATTTGATATTTTGAAACAAGAGGATAGATTTTTGATCTATGAAGATATGACCTTTATCAAATAAAATAAATTCAACTTTCAAATTTTGATGTCACACTTGCTATGATTCAAGTTGTTTTAGTTATTGTATTCCAAAGTAATCTTGACTCTTGCAACATTAAAGTTTTTGAAAGACTGCCAATTTTCTACTTCCTATTGTACCTACTTAGTCAAACTCACACTAGAAAACTCATGGGTTGAATTATAAAAACTTTACCAATCATACGTCCAATAGAGGGCTAATATCCAATATATACAAAGAAGTTAAGAAGTTAGACTCCAGAGATCTAAATAACCCTATCAAAAAATGGAGAAGAGAGCTAAACAGAATTCTCAACTGAGGAAACTCGAAGGGCTGAGAAGCATCTAAAGAAATGTTGAAGATCCTTAGTCATCAGGGAAATGCAAATCAAAACAACCCTGAGATTCTACCTCACACCAGTCAGAATGGCTAAGGTAAAAAATTCAGATGACAGCAGATGCTGGCGAGGATGTGGAGAAAGAGGAACACTCCTCCATTGCTGGTGGGTGTGGAAGCTGGAACAACCATTCCGGAAATCAGTTTGGTCAACCCTCAGAAAAATGAACATAATACTACCTGAGGACCCAGCTATTCTACTTCTGGGCATACACCTAGAAGATGCTCCAACATATAATAAAGACACATGCTCCACTATGTTCATAGAAACGACATTTATAATAGCCAGAAGCTGGAAACAACCCAGATGTCCCTCAACAGAGGAATGGATACAGAAAGTGTGGTACATTTACACAATGGAATACTACTCAGCTATTAACAACAATGACTTCATGAAATTCGCAGACTAATGGATGGAACTTGAAGATATCATCCTGAGGGAGGTAACTCAGTCACAAAAGAATGAACATGGTATGTACTCACTGATAAGTGGCTATTAGCCCAAAAGTTTGGAATACCCAAGAGTCACTCAACCATTGGGCTGAGTATGAGGTCCCAGATGGAGGAGTTGGAGAAAGGACTGAAGGAGCTGAGGGAGTTTGTAGCCCCATGGAGGGAGCAACAGTGTCAACTGGCCTGATTTCCTGATGCTCCAGGAGACTGGATCACCAACAAAAAAATACACAAGGAGGTACCCATGGTGCTGACCACATATGTGGCAGAGGAGGGTCTTGTTAGCCATCAGGGGGAGGAGAGGCCCTTGGGCCTGAGGGTGTTAGATGCCCCAGTATAGGAGAATGCGGAGGATGGAAGATTAGAGTGGGTGGGTGAGGGAATACCCTCATAGAGGCAGAGGGAGGGGGAGGGGATAGGGGGTTCCAAAGTGGAGATCTGGAAAGGGGAAAACATTTGAAAAGTAAATAAAGTATAAGTAAAATTAAATTAAAATAAATAAATAAATAAATAAAAACTGTGTTAAAAGCATTAACTCCAGCGATGTGTTTAGCCATCTTGATTTCAGAGAAAGACTCATTTGAAGTTTATTTATCTCACAGAATTCTATTTAATTCAAATATGTTTTGCAGATAACTTTTACTTGTATTTGACAAATATTTTTCAGTCTTTATGTTTAAATGTAACTTAAAACTTGAAAATATTTATGTTCATTGGAAGAAGTAGCTGGTAAAATATTTTCTCTAATGTGTTCATAGAGCTATCTTTTTTCTACATATGTTTTAAATAGAAATAATGACATGAATTTGATATAATTATGATGTTTAATAAATTTGAAAGATTGAATGGAGTTTAAAATACTGCACATCTATATAAAATTAACTAAAATATGTCCCAAGTTCTCTAAACTTTAGCCATCATATTTTTTGTGTACAGTAATCAACCAGTATGGGATGTCTGCACATAAGGTCTCATATTACCAGTTTGCTACTTGTTTTTCAAAACAGGAGATCAAAATCATTTTAAGACAGATAAGTTTCTGAGAGAAGAAAAAATGACTTCCATATCTTTCACTACCTGAGATAGACTCTAATACATTTCCATTCTTCCATTGTTAAATTAAACATATTAACTACAGAAAGAAATAAATTCAATGCTTTTCTAACTGGTAAAACCAGAACATTGGGCATGTACATATTTTTTTTAAAAAATTATATTCTTTATTAGTATATATTATTTCAACATAGAAAATATAGTGTGAACACAGGTAATATTTAATAAAGGATGGCTTGCATTATTTTTATGACTGGGCTTTAGAAGTATTTTGAAGTATTAGTATATATTTTACATATACAGTTCATTTGAAGATAAACAGATATTTCTTTACATACTTTATTCCTATTATTGAGATGTTTTTGAAATTTTTGTATAAATTAATTGAACAAACTTAAGCCATTTTTTGTATATGTGATACTACAGATCAACACAGAACCTTGCACAGACAAGACAAGATTTGTTCTATTAAACTACATCTCTACCCCTATATTTATTCTTTTAAATATAATTATAATTTATTATTTTATGAAGTGTATGTGTGTCCTCTTTGCCTGTTTATATGCAACAGGTGGTCCCATGCAAGAAGAAATCATCAGACACCGTGGAACTCTAGTTTAGATGGTTGTGAGACCCCATGTAGGTGTTGGAAATCACACATCCAGGTCCTCTGGAAGAGCAACCCATATTTCTAACTCCTGGCTGAGCCATCTTTTTCACCCCACTATATTTAATCTAAAGACCCCTCAAAATTGTACTTTCTTTATTGTTCACTTTAATGTAATAATTATAGATCAGTATAAAATAATCTATACTACACAACTCTGGTATACACAGTTAAGCTATACTACTCTCTCTAAGTACAATGTATTGAGAAATCATACACATCAGTAAGAATGTATTGGCATAGTACATGTTAAATGTAAAGTATTATAAAAGGTAATTTAGGCCTAAACATTATGAATATGCTATTATGTACATGTATAGGGAAGGAAAATATATATGAAGGCAGAATTCTCAGTATTGCACATAAGACACAGAACTAGCACAAAGTCATGCTTTTTCTAATAGGCCTTCATAGCTTGTTTTCATGAAATGATATGCATTTGTATTGAAAATTTCATTTAAAGTTTGTTTTTTCTTTAAATACAGGGACATAATTTCTTCCAGTATAGCCTTGCCTCTTTTCAATTTATGTTCAGAATAAAGATTTCATTTAGGCCATTTATAAATAGTTAGAGTCAATCAACATGGTAAACATTCACATAGCAATTATTGCAAATTAACCACTTGGATGTTAATCATTTCTGTTTGTGCTTTTTTTCCCCCCTCTAACGTTGATTTCTGAGGTCCTTAAAGATGGTAACTTTATTATCCCTATAAGATGCCAACATTTGAGTCATCAACATTGGTTAAAAATAAAGGGGGATCACCTTGAGCTCCAGAAATGCAAATCAACTGGAAAAACACCAGCTGGCCTTAATCTTTCAACATTGCAGTTTCGTCTGCCTCCTGTCAGCAGGCTAGCAGGTATGCTTTTTATAGAAACGGGGACTTAGCAGATGTAGCTGCTGTTTCCTTCTTGTCAACATTGAAATTCTCCTTTTTAGCCCCTCTGACACACACACAGAAGCCAACCGAACACAAATATACATTTAGAAAACAGTAGAATGTTAGTGAATCTTTCTATATGTACTACAGAAACACTAGGTTAAAAATCTAAGTTTTAAATATTATCTTTAAAAACTTCTTTAAAGGCCAAGATTCAAAGAACTGTTTTTTATTTTCTGAAATGATCTGAGAATTTTATATTTTGTTCTTTTTCTGTAATTTATCATTAGAAAAGTAAGATATACAAATAAAATAGCAATTAATAATAATTTTAATTGATAAAAGGCTAGAGAATGTTCAGGAACATCAACCCAAGGTTCTGTTACAGTTTAAAAATATTCAGCAATTCAACTTAATAAAATTCTCTGAGTGTTCTGATTTTTCTCTATCTATTCTTCTATGCCCTTATTTCTAAGGCATTTAGCTTGCTGTCTCCTTTTCTTTGTTACTTTGTTCCAAAAATGGTGAAGAGGTAATATATGACACTCAAAATAACATCTTATAATAAAATTATGACCATTTATATACTGACTCATAGAGACTGCTAGATGTATCAGGTCTCTAATGGTATGCACATAGAAGTCAAGGCAAATCCATGAACTGATATTCTCCAATCTAAAATAAACCCTTGCTAAATATTTTTCACATAAAATGATACTTAAAAAGTGAACCCTGGGTAAATAAGAGTCACAGCTTCCCTTCGCATGTAAGCGCTTCAAATTTTGTGTACCCAATACCTCTCTTTCTATGGCTTATAGTTTCCTTTATCATCAAGTAAGGTCATAATTCTGGGACGACAATTATTACCTGCTTTCTTTCCCCAACATTAGCCTATAAGTCCCTCTTTTTTTCTCAATAGTAATGTATGTGAACTGCTATTTTGACTTGGATCCTTAAAATTTTAATTTATAAGGAATTATTGCATCTTTGGAAATGTGGATTTCATGCAAACTGTATGATTCATAGCATCTTGGAAAAGTTCTGAGTACTAATTCATATATGGAATCTGCCGGCTCCTGTTCCCCATCGTGTACCAGCATGGTCTAAGTGTGAAGGAAACTACAAAGAATTCAGGCCCGCTCATATTAGGTATACTAGCTATGATACATTAAATTCCTATTATTGTGTCTGCTCACTCTATAAGAAAAATCTGCTGATAATTTTTGAGCATACAAATTAGGAGACACTGTCATATCTGAATCACATTTGTTCATGTTTATAAGGTAGTTTTATACCAAAACAGAAGAAATAAGTAAGAATATCATAGTAAATGTTATATGGTGATAGATCACAGAATAAATAATACCATAAAGAAACATGCCACCTATGAAAATGTGATATGTATTGTTTTCACTTTATTTTAAATATATTTTAATGTAGTTATATTGTGCATTGGTATAACTTTAAAATATACTAAATAAAAAATTCAATTTAAAAGAAAATCCATTCATTTTATTTTTAATGTAAACTAATATTTTACCATATGTCTTAGATATCTTTTTGTGAAATAAAACATACAATTATTAATATAATCCTTCTCAAAGTTTTTAATTCTATATTTATATTTTAGCTTGAAGCAAACATTAACTGCAGTTTCATTAATTTTTAAATTTTCTTGTATAAAAATATATTCATAGGTATTTAAAAGTAGTTCACAACTACTCTACAATGTCAGGAAAACATTACAAATGCATTCTTTTTCAGTACAATGATTTACCAAATATTTTGCCATTTATGTCGTAAGTGCATTATTTTGAATTCCAATTGTGAGAAAGCCACAGTTAAGTTACTCATTTTGTTTTAACCAATAGTTGATTTCCATTTTATTTCCAAAATATATTGCAAGAAACATTTTGAGTGTGTTGCTTGCTTACATGTTGAGAATATTAAAAATGTGTGTAGTATGATTGGGTCATAAAATATAAACATCTTCAAATTTACCAGATGTGGTCACATTTATTTTTCTGATGTTTGTTCCAAATTGCTTCCCCAAAGACATATAAATTCTGTACAAATCCTCACCATTCGATGTTCTAGGACTCTGTAAACATTAGTTAATTATAAGTTAATTGGTGAGAATGCATATCTCATTTTATTTTAATGACATTTCTCTAATTTTTAGAGACTTTAGTAGTTTATGTTTATTGGACTTCAAATATCTTCTTGCATAAATTGACTGTTCATATTATTGCTGAATTTCTTATTAATATGTTTCTCCTTTACTATTTTATAGAACTTATTTAATAGTCTAATACTTATCTTTTCATAATTTTATATATTTAGTGTCTTCTGTAGATTTTTTGTACAATATGTGTATCTATTTTATCAGTCTATCTCTTTGTAATATGAAATTTTGAATCTTGATCAATTTTCCCCATTTTGATATTGTAAATTATGTAAACATTTTCTTGTCATTTCCACTGACCATTAATCTATTGCATTTTTCTCATGTACATGATGCTAAGTCAGATAAGGTTTCTCCATTTCTATGTGTTCAGGCTTCAGTTATCATCTATTGATCACATAAGTTTTTATGAAATGTCATGTTTTACATGTTTTAAATGTGTGTGCTATGTGTTTCCTTTATGAAGTTGTTGCCATTATTCTTGGTCTCTTTGTTCTAGAAAGCCCTATTACCAGAAACAGACACTAATGCTAACAGTACTATACACTTAGTTTCTAGGACATGGAGAAATCCGACCTGGAAATTTCTTCCCAGGTGGTTAGCTTCTCTAGTATTTGAAGGTACTATTCCTACTTCTAGGGTATAATTTCTCAAAGGTTCTGCCATTCCATAAATCACTGAGCTACCATATTGATCAAGTTGATTCACTATGCACACGAGCACACTGACATGACTATTAAGGGAGTAATCAATAGTTTTGACTTGAATTTGAGGCCTCCTCCACAGTAGCAAACTCATGCCTGCTTCTGTAAATCTGGCCAAGAAACCAAAGCTAATGAAGCTATGATACCTAATGGTTACTCTATTGATGATAGTTTTCTAAATGATCATAGTGTCAAATTAATTTCTAAATATTTACACCCATTGCTTAGTGATGTTATAATCCTTTATTAGAGAAACTTGCTTTTCTAATGAACTTGCTTTTGTATTCAGCAGCAATTAATAGTCATAACTGGTTCAGAGTGTGGAGAATAAAGGACTGAAGAATTTGGTCTTAAAAGACCAGATTTTGAGAAGGGGTATTAAGACCTAGGATATTCTGTGCATGATATAGATGTTTGATCAGTGAACTCACTATAGCTGTTGGTTTTATGATCAAAACTGGCCTTGTCACTGTTTTATCACATATATTAAAAGGACTTATGAAGCCTCATTCCTTAGTGATGGTCAATGAGCAGTTAATAGGTTCTCAGAGAGGAGTTATTATAATTCAATAATTAATGAAAACTAGTGGTTTGTTAGGTGAAGTGATATACCAGGTGTAATAAGAAGCAGCTACTAAGTCCAGTTTCCCAGAATTTCAAAGCAGATTGCTTACATTCCTATTCCATTAAATCAACAAACATATGTTAAAAGCTGACAGAAAGCACTGGATACTGAGTATGGAAGAAATAATGCTTGCTCTCAATAAGTCAGAGTGCTAGAAAACATTTGTAAGATTTCAAATTGAGTTCTGATTAAATAGATTAATGGAAGAGAGGAAAACTGTCTAAGTTCT
Organism: Rhynchomys soricoides; assembly: GCA_019843965.1. NCBI lineage: Eukaryota > Metazoa > Chordata > Mammalia > Rodentia > Muridae > Rhynchomys > Rhynchomys soricoides. The sequence goes on along the minus strand of JADRCH010000252.1, from coordinate 1,264,456 downwards.
AAGACTTCAAGGTCCTTACCCATATGATAAGATCATGAAATCTGTTCTGCAGGTCACAGAGGGTACTGTAGCTTATTTAAATATAGTCATTTAAGTCAAAGCTGTCACAAAAAGAAAGGTCTGTGCAAGTAAAAACGTCAACAAAACAGAAATAATGAAGATAGTGCAGTTCTTACACAAGGTTCCTAGTAGTGAAGATGAACCAAGTACAAGATATGTACATGTATGTACACACACACACACACACACACACACACACACACACAGACAGATACACAATGTCAGGAACATTCAGAGGTTAAAAGTTAATTCATCCCATGGTTTTTATTTATAGTAAAGTCTTTCCACATACTTATCTCTACAGATGCTGTGGAGGCAAAGCACACTCACTGAACTTAGAGAGCATATGAGAAGTTTAATCTTACCTGGGATATTGAGTCTGCAGGAATTTGTTTTGACATGCATGATGGCTTGAAAAAATGAGGTGGTATACAAATATGCAGCAACACTAGTGTTATCAAATCAGATGCACATTAACCTTAATCTTTTATTTTGAAAAATCTGGTCTAGTTTTAAACTCTACCATATGAATGCCATGGGCTTCTACCCTTCACCCAAGTCCCACAAAAATATATAGTCTCCAGGAAAGACATAGCAATTTTTTGCTTTTTAATTTATATTTCTCATGAAAGCACATTTTCTTGCTAGGTCCCTTATTATCTTTTAAAATTTGAAACTTCCTCAATTATCATATTAAGTTAGACAGCCCTCATTTCCATTTATAAAGGAGAAGTACTGTTTCAATATGGCTCTTTTAAATAAAAACTCAGTCTCTCATTTGATATTCATCAAGTCTTATAACTTCTAAAAGGTAATTTTTTTACCCACATTATCTGTGAACCAAAAGCTACTGTTGATAGCATTTGACTCTTGTTGCTGAATCTATCATGCTACAGAAAGGCAAAGTATGTAATCAGTAATTTATGATTACTTACTGGATGAAAAATGCCATATATGCACAAGAAATTAGCTTTGCCTGCCAAAAAGATATTATGTGATTATTCTCCAAATAATGTTTTTATTTAATATCTTACCTTTTGTAAGCTATTGTTTACCTACTAGGTAGATGAACAAATATATAAATACTTTTACTATTGGTGTTGTATTAATTATTAACATTAAATTTCTCTAAATCTTGTATGTCTGAAAACATTTATACATTGTGTCTGTTATAGAAGCCACAGTATATATTGTGTATTTTAAAGTCAAGACAATTAACTATAATTACCTATATATAATTATTTCTCTATCATCTCTCTAGGTAAAACGTTGACACAAATTAAAGAAAATCTTACATATTTGCTATATTATGTTATTTGTTCAAATCCTGGTATTTGGGGTGACATTCTAAGTAGCTGAAAATGACAAATAGGAAATCACTACATAAAGAGTAGTAGGTTAGATTACTATAGAAGAATGTATAAATATAATATGTTCTCAAATTGACCATGCCATGCAAATAAAAATTAATAATTACTTTTTCCCATTTTGATTTTATCTGTCAATGTCTCAATTTTTCTCCCACTCTTTGAACTTGCTGAATTTCTATTTTTAATCAAGTGTGGCATAACATTTCCATTCTACTCAGGGAACATTCATAGTTTTGATAATATTTTCTATAGTTTTTATTGTGTACATATGATTTGTATGTATTACTTTGAAAAACATTGTACAATGTTTCACAGCAGAAGACTGTCTGGCCTGGCCTCAGTGGGAGAAAATGTGCTTAATCATGGAGAGACTTGAGGCCCCATGAAAGTCCTTTCAGCTTTTGATGACCTATAAATAAATTCTTTTGTGATTTTTCTGTTATACAAAACATTTTATTTGTCAAGTTGAACTGTCAGGGTTCGGCTGATTAAGATATTTGGATGCAGTGGCTACTTTTAAATTTTCTCACTTCTCAGAAACTGTAAAAGAGTTGCACCTGGATTTTGGCTAAGAGGTATGTTACCACCACTGCACATTTTTCTTTCAGTATCCTCCAATGAGTTTTTAATGCTATTGTACTTATTTTCAAGTATGAAGATATTTCTGTCTTAAACTATAATCTATATGCTAATGAATCTCTATTCTGTACCTTCATGTCTCTTACCCACAATATATTACTGAGCATAGCTATTCAAAATCTATACCTTATAATTCAACATCAAACAAGATTGAAATTTTAAAATGGCATAGGTGTCTTTGATCCTGCATCTTATCCTGTCATATTTTGCTTAAAGCCAGTCTCATCTCTCATTACTGTGTCTTCCTCCTGTTTATTCTGTTATACATCCCATCTTCATGAGTGACTTCATTCACCTTGTCTCTCAAACCAGACACTGGAAATCAGTCTCTGATCATTTTCTTTTCATATCGACATCTAATTCAGTAGACTTCCTCCCATTCAATATCCCAGTCTCATCCCCTACTTGATAACTAAGATTTAGGTCTTAATTTTTATCTGGCATTATTTCTGTAATCTTCCCACTGCCTGTTTGAGCAGAAGTTTGAATTCTTATCTATTCTTTCAATTCTGCAAAAATGAGCTTCTGAAATCCCAACTTGAGCAGGCTCTTTCCTCTGCCTTTCAGCCCTTTAATAAACCACTCTACATTGATACTGAATGACTTCTTCCTGACTCTATTATTGTGTGCCTTCTGCACACATCATTGTTATACAGAGAGCCTGTATATCTTGAAATTCTTTAACCATTGAAAAATCACTGTTGGGATTTTTGTGATAGTAGACCATATATCAAATCTCTTATTATTGATCGCTCTCATTCATGTATACTCTCAGTCCATAGTAATAGAATCTGTGAAGTTTTAAATATATATTATAAAATCATCCGTTTGTGATTTGTTATGCTTAGAAACCAGCATCTAGATGAAAGCTTCGGGAAAGACTGAATCTAAACTAGAACATACATATTTTTGTTTATATAGTAATGAAAGATTTAACCACACAGTACATGGCTTTTTGAATCTAAAGTTATTTTCTTTAGTTTTATTGTTTGTTTGTTTTTTTCTTTTTAGGGTTTTGCTTTGTTTTTTGTTTTTGTAAAAAGTTATTTTGTTTATTTACTTTCCAGCTACTGCCCCACAGTTCCTCACCTCATTTCATCTCCCCCCTTTCTTCCAAGAGGGTGTTCCCCAAATCCTCAACCACCCTCCTGGCTATTTCCCTTCCCTCGGACCTCAAGTCTCTCCATGATTAGACACATTTTCTCCCACTGAGGCCAAGCCAGACAGTCTTCTGCTATATATGTGCCAGTAAGTCTCACACCAACCTGTGTATGCTGACTGGTTGATGGCTCAGTCTCTGGGGTCTCCAGGGGGCCCAGATAAGTTGAGATTGCTGGTCTTTCTATTGAGTTGCTCTCCCCTTCAGCTCTTTCAATCCTTCCCCTATTTCCTCCATAGGGATTCTGAACTGAGTCCAATGGTTGGGTGTAATTATCTGCATCTGTCTCAGTCAGCTGATGGTAGGGCTTCTCAGAGGACAGCTCCTGTGTTCAAGCACAGAACAGCATCAGTAATAGTGTCAGGCTTTGGTGCTCCTCTGCACCTTGACCCCCACACCATGCGATAGGTCTCTAGTTGGGCTGATCTAGTTGGGTTGTGGGTCTAATACTATGATTTCATTATTTATAGTTTAAAATTCGTGTAATACTTTTTATTGTCATTTGGTGTTTCAACTAAATAAGAAGTATAGCACACTATTAATTAAGGATCAGTAAAATATTGTTTTATATTCATTTGTAAAAGACATAATTCTGCTATTCTCTTGAAAAAAGCAAAGGTCCCTATTGAATTGGTTCATGTATATCTTATTGATAATCTTATATGAACCTATATGCATGAATCAAATTAAATTTTAATTTAACCTATACTATCTTCTGATAGCATAATATGTTCTGCTTTTAAAGATTATTTTTATTTCATTTGACAAAATTCTGAATTTTGATTTTTTTGTTTACCAAAGCTCAGCTAATTAATGTGTGTCAAGTAACTAAAATAAAAAGACTGCACAGTGAGTGTGTGGCTATGAAAATTGCATCTGTCTCAGTGTACCTTTGTAGCAGTTTCCGAAATTCATTCATGATATGATTCGAAAACAGCCAGGAAGCTTGAAGACATTGTCAGTAGATTGATACCTTAGTGTGTTCTCAGGAATTTAGGATTGATGGGTTGAATCAACTAAAGATAGGAAAAGATATTAAAATCAGATGAATTGCTGCATTTAAACATGAATATTAGTAGCAGATAACAAAACCCTTTAATACTAATTAGTACACAGTATCTAAAAGTGCTATACAAATAGATCATTAACGAATGCCATGAGATTTTTTATCTAATAAAGTTCTCTATAATAATTAAACCCTATCAAAGGTATGAAATTAATATATATTCTATAATAAATACTTTCAAAGTTAATAGACATTAGTTTTAAAAACCATTTGAAGCTTGTAGATATATTTGTCAGAAAGCATTTAGAATGCTCACATAGATGGAAAGTGGTATAATGTTTAAGAGACATTTAGATGTGAAGGATAGGGAATAACTGCTAAAAAGTACACTTTTATCTTTTGAAGGAAACAGATTATTTTAAAACTGTATGTCTTAATTAATGAGATATTGTATAAATTTCATAGTATAATAATAAATTGCATAGCATAAGTGAATTGTATCATAAGAAATCCATGTTGTGTAAAGAGAATTAAAAATAAGCTAGAACTCACCATCAATAACTATTGTCACTGCTTTGTGCACTACAGATTATGTTTTTATAATAGCATCAACCTGTCTTACACAAACATCTTATACCACCTACACTTTATGAAATATATATTCATTTAATAGACCAATATTTAAAAAATTATTTTCAATATCCAGTGACTATTTTTCTAAAAGATACCAAAAAGTTCTAGGTGGATATTTAAATCAATTGTTATCTTTTAATTAGTACATATTTAACCAAGAAGATAATTTTAGCCCAGGTAATGTTGAAACATTGATTAATGACATGGGAGTATTTGAGTAACCATAGCTGTTACAATAAAATGACACAAATAATTTATGTACATGTTCTATAATTTTGTGAAAGATTTTATGCCAAAATTATGCCAATCAGTCTTCTAATTTCCAGAATTCAAACATATAGACATTGACAGTTTTATTGTGCTTTGAGGATAAATAAATGTCACATCTCACAAGTAAATAAGAAATGGCACCTTTTGTTAACTTGTTTGCTGCTTTGTTTTCCATGTACTTTATTTAGATAGAATAATGCTTGTCTTAAGAAAATGTTCTTCATATACATTCACAACTTTTGAGCTTCTAGATGTTTTAAATACTAATTGCACAAGAATGTGATACTTAGTATTGTTTCAAAATATTTGTATATAGGTAAAGAAATTTTAGTCTTGCAACTGGCTATTCTGGAAGGGGATCACATCCAAAATCCTTCTAGGTTTGTATGATCCAGCTGAAATCCAGACACACGGTAGTAGATTACAGTATGATTTGGCCTTAGTACACATATTTAACCCCAAATAATGAAAGTAAGTTTAGTTTGTAGAAGGAAGCAGCCATGTTCAAATGTGATGTCAAATTGTGGGGCAGATAAAGAGACAAATCAGAAAAAGATTTGACAGAATGAGTCAGAGATAAAATACACCCAACTCTTATGAGAACAGCACAGGAAAGAGAGGCTACTTAAGAGCAGAACATGGAGAAAAAGATATAGTCTGTGTGGCAGTTTTACTGGGACAGTTTTCCAGAGACAGGTTACATATGAAGACAGAGCAAGTCAGAGAATGAGGAGTCAGAACAATGATAAGAACAAATTACGAGTTTGTTTGTGGCCAAACAGAGAAATTCCGTGAGAAGCCAGGAGAAGTCAGATTGATTCAGTTATCATGGAAAGCAGTTTGAGCAAGACCAGCTGAGTTAAATCAGCCAACCAGAGTTCAGAAAGAACAAGAAAGGGAGAGTTTATTCAATACATAACCTCTGAGACAATAGTTACATCTGTTGAATAAAAGTTACATTTACAAAATAGATTTAGAACTGCAGTAAACAGTGATATTTAACCACCTATAAATGTTAGAATTATTGTCTGCCAAATAAACGTTTGTTTCCAAATTACTTATTTAATTACTGTACATACGTGATGGATAACTTCACTTGGCCTAGAATCCACTAAAAGGCAAGTCAATGGGCACACATTTGAGGAAGTTTTATGATCAGATTGTTTAAAGTGGGAAAATCCAGGCTAAATGTGTTTAACACTGTTTTGTAGAAGCCCAGTTAAGATGAAAAGAAAGGGGGTTTTGATGTTGGCCTGTTTGTTTCCAGCTATGGAGAAATTAATCTATCCTGTTTGTTCACTCATGTTAGAACCAGCTTCATTGGCCTTACAGCACTGACTAATGATCAGCAACTCTCCAATAATCTGCCATGCTTAAACTACTACACTGGCACTGCTAACTTAGCCAGTCTCATGACCTAAACAATGCCCAGATTATCAACCTGTCTGGTTTGATGTCAATATTTTTGGACTATCTAGACAGTATCGTGTAAGCTGATTAATATTATAATAAATCCCTTTATAATAAACCTTCATCCAACTGTTTCTTTCCTCTAGATAACCAAGATTCAACATATCAGAAGTATAACAAACTCATTCTAGTGCACAGTTTATGCTTGATTGCATCACTAAGTAGCAACTGTGGACAGTGTAATGAGGTTGACTCATCACTCACTTATGTGTAAATACCCAAAATGTGTTTCTACAGTTTATATTGAATAGCATATGTCTAACTCTATGATTGTACATCTGTATTTGAAATTGATACTTCAATTATATGGTTTCATCTCAACTACTAAGATAAGCTCTTTGAAATATAATTAAATGTGTGAATGCATATAATACTTATCTTTGGTGCCAGAAATTCTTTTCTGTAGAATAATAAATCTTTCTAATCTTAGAAACAAGTATGGTTTAAATTTTTTAAAGAAAAAATAATTAACCAGCATGTATTTTTTTCAGTACCTTGATTCAACTGTTTTTATTCTCTGCTATATTTTATTTTTTCAATTATTTAACAATGTTTCTTCTACACATTTTATCTTTAAGAGTACCTAATAGTAATTTTCTCCAATGTTATTTTTTAACATTTTTATTCCAAAAAAATTTTCAAATTTTCTGTAAACTATCATTTTTATAACTAAACCTTTTTAAAAGTAAATGATATTTGAACAGTTGTATACATATTTGCATATGTAGTTTTCCATAAACATAGAGTGATCCATCTTTTAAACTATCAAAAATATCTACAACATTAAGAAAGTGGCAGACATTTAAGTAGCTGAGATGTAAGATGTTTAGAAATTGATTTATAACTTCTATATTAATTATATTAAGCTGTGAGAATAAAGGACTTTTCTTAGACTCTTCAGATAAATAAGATATTAAGCTATGATTTAGAAATCAAATTTAGATAGGCAAGAAAATCAGACTACAGCTAAAAGTTGGCTATGCAGAAGCAATGTATGGTGATTTGAATAGGAATGGCCCCTTAGACTCATGGGTATGAATGCTTAGCCCATAGGGAGTGGTACTATTAAGATGTGTGGCCATGTTGGAGAAGGTGTGGTCTTGTTGGAAAAATAACATCACTATGAAGTTAGGCTTTGAGGTCTCTGAAGCTCAAGCCAGTTATCTTTCTGCTGCTTGCTGATCTTGAGGTAGAACTATCAGCTCCCTCTCCAGCAACATGTCTGCTTGCACACTGCCATGTTTCCCTCCATGTTGATAAAAGACTGAACATCTGAACTGCAAATCAGCCCAAATTAAATATTTTCCTTTATAACAGAGGAATCTGAAAAGCCTGAGAAATACCTAAAAAAAATGTTCAAAGTCCTTAGTTATGAGAGAAGTACAAATCAAAATGACCCTGAGATTCCACCTTATACTAGTCAGAATGGCTAAGATCAAAACCTTAGGTGACAACACATGTTGGCAAGGATGTGGAAAAGAGGAACACTTCACTATTGCTGGTGGGATTGCAAACCACTCTGGAAGTCAATCTGGTGGTCTCTCAGAAACTTGGAAATAGATCTACTTGAAAACCTAGCAATACCACTCTTTGGAATATATCCAAAAGATGCCCCAACATGCCACAGGGGCACGTGTTCCACTATGTTCATTGTGGCCTTGTTTGTGATAGCCAGAAGTTGGAAACAACCCAGATGTCTCATGACAAAAGAATGGATACAGATAATGTGGTTCATTTACACAATGGAATACTACTTCGCTATTAAAAACAAGGACATCCTGAGTTTTGTAGGCAAATGGATGGAACTAGAAAATATCCTAGGTGAGGTAACTCAGACCCAAAAGGACATGCATGAAATACAGGGATAGAAATGGAAAGGAGCCTGAAGAAAAGAAGGTCCAGTGACAGACCCAAAGTGGGATCCAGCTCACAGGGAGGTCCCAAGGCCTGACACTATTACTGAGACTATGGAGAGCTCACATAAAGAAACCTAGCATGACTGTATTCTGGAAGACCCAACAAGCAGCTGAAAGAGTCAGATGTAGATATTTGTACCCAACCAATGGACAGAAGCTGCTGACCCCTGTGGTTGAATTAGGCAAAAGCTGGAAGAAGCTGAGGAGGAGGGTGACCCTGTAGGAGGACTGTCAGTCTCAATTAACCTGGAACCCTAAGATCTCTCAAAAACTGGACAACCAAACAGGGAACATACACTATCTGATATGAGGCCCCCAACACATATGCAACACATATGCCGGGTCTGTGTTCAATCAGAGATGATGCACCTAACCCTCAAGAGACTGGATACTCCAGGGAGTTTAGAGTTCAGGTGGGTTGGGGGGTAAGAGGATGGGGACATCCTTGTGAAGACAGGGGGTTGGAGTGGAGATATGTGATGTGGAACAGTCTGAGGTTGAACTGGGGGTGGGGATAAAATCTGGAGTGGAAAAATAAATAAATAAAAAGTTTAAATTTTTTTTTAAAAAAAGAAATTACAGTAAAACATGATATTACATGGACTAAAGCAAGACCCCACCCAGCTAAGCTTTCACATTGTTGAAAGGCATTAAATAGTAGTTTAAATCTAGTTGCTACTGTTTCTGATTTAAACTCAGCATTCAGGACTGAGAGGCAAGTAAATTTCTGAGTTTGATGCCAGCCTGGTCTACAGATCCAATTTCAGGATAGCCAAGCATAGGCAGTGAATGAAACCATTGAAAACAGAAAGCTGGCAAAGATGTATCTGAACAAGGGGACCATGATCCAGCCCCACCAAGCATCAGAACATGGTAGCTTTAAAAGTCAAGGATAGAAGAAAGGGGTTATAAAAGGTTTGTCTGTGACTAAAGAAGTTCCAGAGGCCAGGTATATAGCAGGGGTGTCCCCAAACGGAGGACTAGAAAGACCTATGAGTGAAGCTATGTAGGTCAAGTGTGAATTGTCTTGGAAGCCCCAATATATTAGAGATGCCAGGGTCATGGGATACCTGCCAAGGAGAACTGCTAACATGGAGTGTAAAGAGCCCAAGTCACAGAAGTGTGTTGCCCTTAACAGAGCAGACAGGGTTAGAGAGCTGAAGAGTATTTGGTGTCAAACATGGAGAGTTTGTCCAGCTGGCTTTTTTGGACTTACTTTTGTCCAGTATTTCTTTACTAGGCTTTCTTTTTACCCTTTCTGAATGGTAATGCAAACCCTGTGCCATTTTATGTTGGACATATGTGATTTGCTTTTTCATTTTGATTTTACTGGGGATTACAGTTAAGATATTGGATGAGTCTTAGAAGAGACTTTGAACTTCTGCAGGGTGAACATTGTTATAGACTATGGGGACTTTTGAAGTTGGACTGAATGCATTTTTGTATTATGGAATAGCTATAAGCCTATGGGGGTCAAGGAGTGCAATCTGGCGGTTTGAATCTGAATGGCCTCCATAGACTCATGTGCTTAGCTCATAGGAAGTGGTGCAATAAGAGGTGTGGCCTTGTTGGAGAAGGTGTCTTTCCTGGAAAAAGTATATCAATGTATAGACAGGCTTTGAGGTCTTGGAAGCTCAAGTCAGTTCTCTTCCTGCTGCCTGCTGATCTGAATGTCGAATCCTCAGCAACTCCAGTGTCATGCTTCCTACCATGATGACTGTAAACAATCACCAATTAGATATTTTTCTTCATTAACTTTGCTGTGGTGATAGTGTCTCTTCACAGCAATAGAAACCCTTACTAAAACAACAACACCGTGTAAGCCACGAAGTTGTGAGAATAATTATTACATGGGGATTTTGATGAATTTATAGAATCTGAGTAGAGGTCAATGTGGGAAAGAAAGCTATGAATGGATATAGAGCATAGGAGAATACTTTCATTGTCTTTCTATCCATCATGCCTATCAGTTAATTACAGTTAGAGCTGGATTCAAATTCCCCTTTAATTCTGGCATAGAATCTGGTGATAAGTAGAACATAGATTCCAGGATAAAAGGTTTTAACTGAGCTACACTGTGATTTCTTATCAATGATCCGAAACAAGCCTTCCATTTCTCTTCTTTCTGCTACCCTTATGTGAGTGAGTATGATATTATAAACAGGACGCAGCTTTTAACACAAATATATTAAGACTTCGGTTATAAACAAATAGAGTAGACGTGAGGGGAAAGGAAGTATATGACAAAATGATACTCAACAATGATCAAAGTTCCATGACACAGGCCTGTCATAGTACTGAATTTGATTAAGAAGACGTTAGAATACTCAGTTTTCCCTGTCTCTTTCCCACCTGAAAATGGGCCTCTAATATAACAGTAGCATAATAATGCATTGGAGACTACACTGTAGCAGGACACAGAACAGCCAGAGGGAATTCTATAGAGAAATATGAGGTCAAAATGAGGGAAATAACTGTAGATGCAAAAGGAATTTAAAACTCTGGAAATTGCATCTACTATAAACAACAAAGGGAATCAAATCCCTAGCCAGATTAACACTAGTCTTCTCACTACATACTTTACACAGTATCTAGTACTTAAAGCATCATGTCTAGCTTCTAACAATAATTATGAAACATTTACAATGATTCTTATTTTAAAGAGTAGTATGTTGAAGAAACAAAGCAAATATTGGAACCAGACAGAGATAGGACAGGATTTTAGAATTATCTGATAGATAATTTAAAATGACTGATGTTAATATGTTAAAAATTCTAGCAGAAAAAATGAATAGCAAAGGAAGTGCTATAAGAAAAAGTAGTGGAATTCTAATAAAATAAACAAAAAGCAGCACTAGGAATGAAAATCAGTATTCAGAATTCGGAAAATTCAGGGCAATCTTCAAATGTCTCAGATGTTTAATTGGAACAGCAGTGATCCCTGGAGAGGACCAATTGAGGCATGAAAACAAGGGTAAGAATGGATGAAAGTATTCCATGATTAGTTATCATCATCAAACTACAGGCTAAAGAAGTTTAGAGAAAACAAAGAGGATGCACAGATAAACACCAATAAATTCAATATTTAACCTGCCAAAACCCCCAAACAAAGAGAGGAATCCTGAAATAAGAATCAATATACCAATTTAGTTGTTGATTCCTTGCAATATAAGTGTGTATGTGTATGTCTTTATGTGTACATATGTGAACATGAATGGATGTATTTACAAATATATTAATATCCGGTGTGACTGAGTACATCAAGAATGAATTTATCATACTGCACCTGTATCATGGTTAATTCTAGATATACTAACCTGAACTTACTTACAAGGCTGCTATATTTCTTATTCTTTAAAGAAAAAAATCAACACTCCTGTAAATTCTAACTTTTTATTTTCACAATGGCAAAGAATCAGATTTTCTTCTTCAAAATGATATTCAGAGCCATGCTTCATTTATCTCTCTTGGTTCACAGGATGTTTCATACTTATTATGTCTCCTGCAGCAAGAGACTCTATCTATATTTCATAGCTTCATCTCCCTGTTTTTATCTACTAGTAAGGCTGATAATAAGCTACCTTCATAAAAGACTTTTAGTTCCATTAAATCATTACAATATTATGAATGTTTAAAATTTACTAATATCTTCTTGTTTTGTCCACTATATTTTAAATTTTATATTAAATTCAACTTCTTAAATGCAAAGAATCAAAATAATATTTGTAGTCTTCAAGGATGGCAAATATATATTCCTTAGAATATTTTCATAATGTTTATTGCATACAGTGTAAGAATATTGTTCATATCTATAGACAGTAAAATGATTATCTTTCATACATATGTTATATGTATATTTATATACATATATACCTTCAAACTGTTTTAAATCATAGGAGTAAAATTAGAATATATTAAGCCAGGCAGTGGTGGCACATGTCTTTAATCCCAGTATTTGGGAGGCAGAAGCAGGTAGATTTCTGAGTTCGAGGCCAGCCTGGTCTACAGAGTGAGTTCCAGGACAGCCAGGGTTACACAGAGAAACTCTGTCTCAAAAAAACAAAAAGAAGAAAAAAAAAGAATATATTAATAACTTTCTATTAGTCAAATTTTCTTAGTAAACAAACATTCAAATTTTATTCAAAGACATTAATTTTAGTAATTAAAATAATTCAGAATCTGCCAGAATAAACAATAACTTACTGAGCTAGAAATTGTAGCACTTTTAGCAATTCTGTCTTACCTTACTAGTGCTGGTATGCAATACAAACACTTGACAATACCTTGTATTGCTTTGGGAATCCTCAGGACACTCTGCTCTAGACTAACAACAGAAGGATCGGGTTCTAGCCTTTTTACTTGGCAACCTCTGGATTCAGGATGGAGCATTATACCTTTGTAGAGTAACTCCAGAACACATACACACACACACACACACACACACACACACACACACACACACTACATACCACCAACAACAACAATAACAAAATACAAGGTTTCCATAATTTTTTCTGTTGTTTTTTGTTTTTGTTTTTGGTATATTTGCAAGTGAGCTATGTGCACTCATTGTCTGCAAGGACAAAATGGGAGTGTTTAGTTAAACAAGGTTATGTGGACCCGTGAATGTTGGGAACTGAATCTAGGTCTCTCCAGGGGATTAAATCCAATGTTATTTTTATTCAAAAGCTGTTCCAACAATTCAATGTAAACATTTTATTTAGAATTATACTAAAGTCATTTTAGAAAAAAGTCAAGTTAGAACATGTTGACAGTTCATGGGAAATCTTGCTCATCAATGGCCTTTTACTCATTAAATGCTCCAAGAATGAAGTTTATTTGCATTCATTTACCTAAAGTAATCATTAGATAGTGGTTTGTAATGAAAATCTATGCAAAACATGTTTTAAAATATAAAAGTGAAACCATTAATGAGCTATCTATATTTTCATAGAATGGCATTCATGTGATCAGTAAAGTAGAGAAAATCTCTATACTCTTTAATTTTTCACAGGCTGGTACTGTCACTTTTTCCCAAGGATGTATATCCTTCTGCTCTTCCTCTCATTCTAACGCTATGCAGCAAAATCCACAGATTAATTCTCTACTTAATGTTATCTTATAACTGGGGCAGTAAGGAGAGTATAAATAATAATTTCACTGAGTAGTCCAAGAAGAATAAAGACAAACTAAAAGAATATAATATGCCTGATGCCATAAGAACAATAGATTAGATACATGTGAAGAATTTTTTTATTTACTGCAAATTAACCAAAAAGATATTGATGTACAAAGTAAATTATAAATGTCTTATTATTTCCTTACTAGTAAATTATTTTCTTCAGTGTAAAACATTGGTTTTGAAGAGTTTTAGACTCAGGGTGGAAATGAGTTCTGACTCATGGCAGTTAACATTGGTGCACATAGCTTTAGTGTTATGCTAAACAAACACAATACACAAACACAATTCCCATGAAAATGAATAAAGAGATGAATGAGTTAAATTTTAAAATTTTGTTATTAAAAGGGCAAGACAAAGATTAAGAAAAAGTAAAAATTCCAATTATGATGAAAGAGACAAAAATCATGTCTACAACTACATTTTTGGCATCCTGCCACAGGAAAAACAAACAATAGAAAGGTCTAGTATTCTTGAATTCCTTTTAGAAATTTGAAAGCATTCATAATAAATATACTCTATAGCAATAAATTGCTTTATATAAGTTCCAACAAAGTAACTATAGCATGTGTTTTTTAATATTTGCATCAGTGACATTATATACATATATGCATGTATTGAGAACTTTGATTCCACTTACAATCTCAAGTATAAAAGGAAATAACACTACAAATAATAATGAACTATGTGTGGATATCTTCTGGTTTGTTTGTATTTTATAACTGTATAGTTTCCCTAAATGAAAGTACTTTTAAAAATCATTGTATATATATTCTTACCAACATGGTGGACTAATTATGACCTGAACTATGAACTGCACTGCATCTCCAAGCACTGAACCTATTCAAGCTGGCTGCATGCTCTGTCATTCAGTATATCACAAGCCCACCTCTTACTTACTTTATTTTTATTTTGGAGACAGAGCCTTATTAAATTGCACAGGTTGACACTGAACACACTCTGCCTCTCAGACAAGTCTTGTACTTGCTATTTTCTTGTGAAAATCTCTGGTTGCTATGACTATAATCCAAAGCCACCAGGATTGACTGTTTTGCTTCAGAGTGTTGGACCAGGATTTGGTATCTGGTCTTCTAAACTTTCATAAGCTTTATTTTTAAAACATGCTTAATGTGTGATGATATTCAGAAGGTCTAAACTGCATTTCATGTAAGATTTGATGAGTTTTGAGATATATACAACCATGGATTAATAATCCGAAACAAAAAATGTGAATATTTTTTATCATTCCAAAATTTCCATGTTACCACTCACCTTAAACAACCCCTATTTGGGGACTTTGGATGTTGTCAAACTGGAAGTAAACAACATAAAGTCTGTTGCTTCTGTTGTTTCAGCACTATAAGGATTTTAGGCCTTGGGTTCCTTCATTTTCATAGCCATATAACATTCCACTGCAGTCCATTTTAATTTATGTAACTGTGCATAAATTAAACACACTGTACATGGTTTGATATTTCTACAAATCAGTAATACATGATTATTCCACTTTGGAGGCTATCAAGGGCTTTTGTGAGCATGAGCATACATAACTAAAGATGACAATAAATTCATACTTGACTGCAATTGCCCTGAAAATTTTTAACCTTCATATAAAATGATTCACTGTGCATACCTAACACTAGATATCAAAGGCAGAAATTCTTCCTATTTTAAGAAATTAAGATAATTGAGTTTTGTACAAGATCAGATGATGGAGTGACAAAAGACAGCAATAATAACAAACAATTTTCTGTTATAAAGGTTAAAATATATTCAAATTGTCTACTTGAAAATGTGAAACTAAAGCAAATAATAGTATAACATGGTTAGTTTACATAAAAATATTTTTCAGCTCATTTAAAGCCAAATTTAGGACACAGTGTTCTTGATGCTTTGTCAATACTGACAAAAAAGAGTAGGCAACTGTGCAGAACCTGATATAGTTTGATAACATAAATTGAATCTGGTCTTTTGAATGAAAAATTAAATTTTATGACATTTTTACAATACCTGTAGAAGAAATAAAGGATAAATTTTGAGAAATATAGTGTAAGGGGCCTCTTATTTATGTAATATGTAAACAACAACGGGGTAAAGAGAAAACTATAACCCTTCCTTCAAATAAATGGCATAAAGGTAAATGGGAAGGTTTGAAGGGAGAAAAGAGAAGAGGGAAATGATGTATTAATGTTATAATCTTATAAAGTTAGAAATATGTAAATAATATACATACCCACATAAGGTTCACAATTATATATTGTTTTTTTAATCTATGCTTGAGTTCTTAAGTAAAATTGAAGATCTCAGTATATATAATATATATTATATATATGCAAATATATAATATATACTGATATAAATATTAAATGTATGCTATAAGTATATATATCTGCATAGTATAAGGTATAATTATAGGTTCATATTAACTTGGACCACTTTCAAATTTCTAAGATGCAATCAAAACTGGTAAGCCACTGCAGGTTTAATTTTCTCATGGCAGATGGTTCAAGGGTGTCATGGTAGACACAGGTTCTTTATCCTCGTTACCTCATGATGACAATACTATAGTACTGCTATAGTATATTATTATAGTTATATTAAATACCAAACTTACTTTCCAAATATAATAATAATAATAAATAATAATAATAAAGTGGGTTTGTTTGTTTGTTTTTGACAGATTTTTCCAGAATATTATCACAGTGTGAGTTAAGGAAAGAAACAGCATAAGAATTGAGTTAGTCATTCAATGCAATGGGCCATTGTTCAGAATGTATGCCTGCACTCTGAAGGTAGAAGTCTGATGGGCAATCTAGATAGGGATACACTTAAAAATGTTGAGGTGAGCCCAACATCTGTGAAAAAGAAGAGCAGGAGATCCAGGCAAAGCTGTTTAGAAAGGACAGGAGGGCAACTTGTCTTTGCTTATTCATATGCAAAGTGAAGTAATGCAGCAGCTTCATGTTTTAAATTTTATGTATACAGGGAAAAAACTCACAAAACAAATTTTGAAGAAATGTGTTGATATTATTTAAAATAGAGTGTACTAGAGTCCTGAGGTCAGCTCCATACACTCTGCACTCCATCTTCCAGTCTATACCTCTACCTACAATTCTGGATCTGTTCTCTATTCCTTGGGCCACAGCTCTGCCCTCTTCCCTGGAGGCCTGCTACCACCCAGAACAACCAGAGGCCTGCTGCCATCAGGGACTAACAACACTACCTGCAGTCCCAGAGGCCAGCTACCAACAGAGATAACCAGATAACTAAAGGTCAGCATAAGAAAACAATGAACAAAAGCCAGTGCTATATGACATCATCAGGACCCAGGCCTCCTACTACAGTAAGCCCTGGATATATTAACATACTTGAAGAACAAGACAGTCTCTTTAAATCTCATCTTGTGAAGACAATAGAGTCCTTTAAATAGAAAAATAATAAATCCTTTAAAGAAACACAAAAATATATCAAATAAGTAGAAGCCTTTAAAGAGGAAAGGAATACATATAAAGAAATATAGGAAAATACAATCAAACAGGTGGAGGAAATAAATCAAGCTGTTCAAGGCATAAAATTGTAAATAGAATAATAATGAATTCACAAACTAAAGCGACCCTGAAGAAGGAAAACCTAATAAAGAGAACAGGGACTACAGACGCAATTCAATAGACTGAAAACAGAATACAAAAGATAGAAGAGTCTCCGGCATAGAAGACATGATAAAAGAAATGGATATATCAGTCAAAGAAAATGCTAAAGCTAAAATATTTCTAACACAAAACATCCAGGAAATTTGGAACAGTATGAAGACACATAACCTAAGAATAATAGAAATAGAATTAGAAGAACACTCCCAGTTCAAAGGCCCCAAAAATATGTTCAACAAAATCAATGAAGAAAATAGTCCTAAGCTAAAAAAATAGATTTATATAAAGATATAAGAAGTTTATAGAACACTAAATAGAGAAATAAAGTGGAGCAAAAAAAAAAAAAAAAGGATAAATAAAAGCAAAGAAAATCTTCCTGAAAAACATTAAACATTAAATGTACTGAACAAGGAAAAATTATTAAAAGCTACAAGGAATGAAAACTAAGTAACATATGAAGGCAAATCAATTAGAATTACATGAGACTTCTCAACAGAGACTTTAAAAGCCAGAAGGTCCTGAGCAGATGTCTTACAGTCTCTAAAAGATTACAGATGCCAACCCAGTGTACTGTACCCAGCAAAACATCATCATAGATGGAGAAATCAAGATATTCCATGACAGAAACAATTTTATACAGCATCTATCTACTAACTGAACTTTACAGAGGATACTGGATGGTAAACTCTAACACAGGGAGAGTAACCACAGCTAAGAAAACAGAGAAAAAATAGATAAATGCACACAAGAAAACCCTAAAGAAGAGAATCACATGAGAGAGAGGGAGAGAGACAGAGAGAGAGAGAGAGAGAGCCACTGCCAATATTGATATAACAGGAACTAATAATCATTGGTTATTAGTAATTTTCAGCATCAATGGGCTCAATTCTCACAAAAAGACACAGGCTAACATAGTAAACAGAATCCATCATTCTGTTGCACATAAGAAGCACACCGTAGCAGCAAAGATAGGCATACACTCAGAGTAAAGAGCTGGAAAAGGGGTTCAAGCAAAGGGTCTCAAGAAACAAACTGGAATAACCATTCTAATGTCTTTTAAAATAGACTTTCAAAGAAAATTAATCAAAAGAGACAGAGAAAGACACTTTTTACTTATTAAAGGAAAAACCCACCAAGTTGACGTCTCAGTTCTGAACATCTATGTCCCAAATGCAAAATCACTGCGAAAGAAACATTACTAAGGCTTAAATAACAAATCTAACCTGGTGCTTTAAGAGTGGGAGACTTCAACACCCTGCTCTCATCAATGGACAGGTTATCGAGACAGAAACTAAACAGAGAAATAATGAAATTGACATAGGTTAAGAATCAAATGGTCCTAACAGATATCTACAGAATATTTCACAAAACCACAAAATATTATACCTTCTCCAAATTAACCATATTCTAAGTCACAAAGCAAACCTCAACAGATACAAAATAACTTAAATAACTCCTTATATTCTATCAGATCCACCATGGATTAAAGCTGGACTTCAACAACAGAAACAAAGGAACACCTACATAGTCATGGAAAATGAATAACTCTCTACTTAATGATCACTGGGTTAGAGAAGAAATACTAAAGAACTGAAAGACTATCTAGAATTCAATAAAAAAAATTACAAAATATACTTTCAAAATAGGTTGCACTATTTCTACAAGAAAGTCAGTATGTGGTGCTACTGAGAAAATTCTTTGATGATCTGTGACTACCCAGCCTGGGATTACCTGCTAATGTCCCAGATGCTACTATTTGAGATTAGTTGCAGCTTTTCTGGTTAAGCCATGTTTTGTGGACTGTAAAAAAAACATCTGATTGTTACAGGGCATTCAAACAGACCTAATGCAGTGAGGGGAGTCTTCCCAAGGCCAATCTTGTGTCTAAGAAGGCAAATTATCGCTAATAATTTCATCTCTGAGAGCCTTGTTCATCAACCTTAATTAGAATTGCAGGCAGACTTACATTCTTTCATGATGTGCCTTCTTTTTTGGTATGAGAAGTTCTTGCTGGTCTTCTGACTTCTCTGACTCTCCTTTCCAAGTCTTATTTTATAGGTTTTGCCTTGAATAAGTCTCTTTGTTTGACCTTGCTTATAAGAATGCTTCCTTGAGGACACAAGTTAACAAACGTTTAGGAAGTTTCCAGTTAATCATTTCAATAGACAAATGAAAACACCTTTTAACTGAATCAATAAAAATAAATGAGTATTTAAAAAATCTAGCTTAGGGAAAACAAAACAAACAAGCAATATTAATCATACTAAGATATGTAATACCAAACTATAAACACATGTAGTAAGAAAATTAAAATTAATGCAGTTCTCATTCATTCATTTTTGAGATATTTAATTAATGATATTGTATGACTGCCATAAGCCTACTATAAAAAAACTGTTTTAACTGGAATGTGGGAGGCATTAATCAAAACACACACACACACACACACACACACACACACACACAAACAAAAAAACCACAGACAAAATTTCTAGCTTCCTTAGAGCTTCCAATGTGAGAACAGCTAACACCCTGCTCAAAGTGAATGAAATCTTCTGTATAATAAATACTCCAAAAGACTAGAGGGGAGCAGGGATCGTGGAGGCTGTGCTCATGTATAGGCTATGGCAATTTCAGATGAAGTGACCCAGAAGGGCTCACTGAAAATATGAAACAAGTAATTACCTCAGAGTAAAGGGAATGGGCACAGTAACTACACTGATTTGTCAGGGAACGTGCATTAAATATAGTGAGAACTATAAAACACCACAACCAGGCTCAAAAAACACACACATTACATTTAGGGAAGAAATAAGAATTTAGTATGTTCACTGACCAGAGAAAATTTTAATATGGTGGTGGCTGAGCGTGGGTCAAGAGTGTAAGTTCATTTGGATTTTGTATGTCCTTGGAAATATTAAGAGACATTCCATGACCTGTTTAACAATATGCTTCTCACTCCCATTTTAAAATGTGAGTGTAGAGAAGTAGAGGGAAAGCAGGGCAAGCAGTTTAGGCTAGTTCAGCATCTCTAAAAGTTTAACTGGATTGATGGTAATCTAGATTTGAAGACAGTATAAAGATCGAGACAGGGAAGTGATCCCTTGGATTCTCCATGTTAACTTTGCTTCTTTGGGTCTGTGTATTGTAGCATGATTTTCAAGTACACTATGACTAATATCTACTTCTAAAATATACCATCCATTTCTTTCTGGCTATGGGTTACCTCACTCAAGATATTTTCTAGTTACAACCATATGCCTGCAAATTTTGTGATGTCCTTGTTTTTAACAGCTGAGTAGTATTCCTTTGTGTAAATGAACAACATTTTCTTTATCCATTCGTCAGCTGAGTGACTTCTGGATTGTTTCCAGTTTCTGCTGATTACAAATAAAGCTGCTATGAACACAGTTGCACAAGTGCCCCTGTGGTGTGGTGGAACGTCTTTTGTGTAGATGCCCAGAATTGGTATAGCTGAGTCTTGAGGTAGAACTATTTCCATTTTTCTGAGAAACATCCAGATTGATTTCCAAAGTGGCTGTACAGGTTTGTGCTTCCACCGGCAATGGAGGAGTGTTATCCATGCTCCACCACCTTACCAGTATGTGCTATCAATTGAGTTTTTCATCTTAGCTATTCTGACAGATATAACAGAATTTCAGATTCATTTTTATTTATATTTCCCAGATGACTAAGGACATTGAACATTTTAAAAGTGCTTCTCAGCTATTAGAGATTCCTCTGTTGAGAATGTGTATAGCAGTGTGTACAATTTTTAATTGGTTTATTTGGGTTTTAGGTGTTTAATTTCTTTACATATTTTGGATATTAGCTGTCTGTCAGATAAAGGGTTGGAAAGATCCCTTTCCTTTCTCTAAGCTGTAGTTCTATCCTATTGTTGATGTTCTTTGCCTTACAGAAACTGTTCAGTTTCGTGAGGTCCCATTTATTAATTGTTGATTTTAGTTCATGACCTACTAATGTTCTGTTCAGGACGTTGTCTAAGTTACCAATATGTTCAAAACCATTCTCCACTTTCTCTTATGTAAGATTTAGTGTATGTAGTTTTATGTTGACATTTTTGATCCACTCTGATTTGAGTTTTGTACACAGTGATAAATATGGGTCTATTTACATTCTTCTACATGCAGACATCCAGCTAGACCAACACAGATTTTTGAAGATACTTTCTTGTTTTCATTGTATGATCTTTGCCTTCTTTGTCAAAAAATCAATCATCCATAGATGTGTGGGTTTACGTTTGGACATTTGAGTCATTTCCATTGATCAATTTCACTGTTTTTATGCCAATACCATGTGGTTTTCATTACAATTTCTCTGTAGAACATCTTGAAATAAGAGATGGTGATATCTCCTAGGGTTCTTTTATTGTCCAGAATTGTTTTATCAATCTTGAATTTTTTATTTTACCATATAATGTTAAGAATTGCTCTTTCAAGGTCTATAAAGAACTATATTGGAATTTTGAAGGGAATTGCACTGAAACAGTAGATTGTTTTTGGTGTCAGGGACATTTTTACTATGTTAATCCTACTGTTCCAAGCACATGGGATATCTTTACATCTTCTGATATCTTGTTCAATTTATTTCTTCAGAGACTTGAAGTTCTTGTCATGTAGGTCTTTCATTTGTATAAAGGAGGGCTGCTATTCTGTCTTCCTTCCTTCCTTCCTTCTTCATTTATTCCTTCCTTCCTTCCTTCCTTTCTTTCTTTCTTTCTTTCTTTCCTTCTTTCTTTTTTTCTTGTTTTCTTAAGTTACTTTTGTATCTAGCCACTTAGCTTGGTTTGACTTACACCTTCCACCAAATTATTTTGTTTTATTTGAGGCAATCATGAAGATAGTTTCTCTAATTTCTTTCTCAGTTTGTTTATCATTTGTAAAAAGGAAGGCTTCTGGTCTGTCATCCATCCTTTCTTTCTTTCTTTCTTTCTTTCTTTCTTTCTTGTTTTTTTAAATTACTGTTTTATCCAACCACTTATCTGAAAATGTTTATCGGCCGTAGGAGTTACCTAATAAAATTTTTGGGGTTGTTCATGTATAATATCATATTATCTGCAAAAAATTGATTATTTTGACTTTTCTTTCTATTTTGCATCCCCTTAATCTCCTTTTGTTGTCTCATTGCTATAGTTAATAATTCAAATACTATGTTGAATACATATGGAGAGAGTAGACAGCCTTGTGGTGTCCCTCATAATAATGGAATTGCTTTATGTTTCCCTACATTTAATTTGAGGTTGGCTATGGGATTGCTTTATATTGCCTCTATTGTGATTATCTATGGGTATTGTTTCCCTGACATTTCCAAGACTTTTAGCATAAAGGAGTATTGTATTTTATTAAAGGCTTTTTCTAGCATCTAATAAGAAAATCATGTGTGTGTGTGTTTTCTTCAGTTTGTTTGTATGGTGTATTATTGATGCATTTTCATATATTCAACCATCCTTGAATCCCTGGGATGGAGCTTACTTGATCATTGTGGATGATGTTTTTGATGTGTTCTTGGATTCTGTTCGTGAGTATTTTATTGAATATTTTTGCAGCAAAGTTCATAAAAGAAATTGGTCTGAAATTTTCTTTTTTTGTTGCATCTTTGTGTGGTTTAGGTGTCACAATGACAGTAGACTCATAGAATAAATTTGGCAATGTTCTTTCTGTTTCTATTTTGTGAACTAGTTTGAAGAGTATTGCCATTTTGATAACTGCTTTTATTTCCTTAGATATTATAGTATTATTTAAATTGCTTGCTTTATTTAACTTTGGTATTTGTAATCTATCAAGAAAGTATTCCATTTTACTTAGATTTTCCAATTTTGTGGAGTACAGACTTTTGAAGTAAGGACTAATAGTTCCTTGTATTTCCTCAGTGTCTGCTCTTATGTCCCCCTTATCTTTTCTCATTTTGTGACTTTGGGTTATGTTTCTACCTTTTAGTTGGTGTGGCTAAAGGTTTGTCTATCTTATTGATTTTTTTTCAAGGACTAACTACTGATTTCATTGAATTGTTCTATTTGTTTTTATTTTATCGATTTTAAGCATTGAGTTTGATTATTCCATGCCACCTAGGTTATGTTTGCTTCTTTTGTTCTACAGCATTTAGGTGTGCTTTTAAATTGCTAGTATGAGATCTTTTCAATTTTTGTGATGATGCTTAATGCTATTAATTTTCCTCTTAGCTCTGTTTTCATTGTGTGTCATATGTTTGGATATGTTGTGCCTTTACTATCACTGAATTGTATAAAGTCTTTAATTTCTTTCTTTATTTCTTCATTGATCCAGTGTTCAATGAGTAGAGAGGCATTCAGCTTTTATGAATATGTAGGCTTTCTGACGTGTTTGTTGCTGTTGGAAGTCCAGCTTTAGTTCATGATGGTCTGATAAGAGACAAGGGGTAATTTAATATCATTGTATTTGTTGACAAAATCCAACACCCTTCATGATAAAAGTCTTGAAAATGTCAGGGATAAAACGGTCCCAGCTAAACATAGTAAAAGTAATGCATAGCCAGCCCATAGCCAACATCAAATTAAATGGAGAGAAGCATAGAGCAATTGCACTAAAATCAAGGACAACATGAGGCTGTCTGTTCTCTTCATATGTAATCAATATAGTACTTAAAGTTTTAGTTAGAGCTATAAAAGAACTAAAGGAGTTCAAGGGGATGCAAATTGGAAAAGAGGAAATCAAGAATTGATTTTTTTAGATAATATGATATTATACATAGGCAACCTCAGAAATTCTATCAGGATACTTCTACATCTGATGAACACCTTCAGCAAATTGGCTGGATTAAAAAAAAATCAAACAAAACAAAACAAACAAAGGAACAGACAAAAACCCCAGAAGCCCTCCTTTGTACAAAGAATAAACAGACTGAGAAAGAAATTAGGGAACAATACCCTTCATGATTGACACAAATAATATAAAATATCTTGGTATAACTCTAACCAAGCTAGTGAAAGACCTGCATGACAAGAACTTCAAGTCTCTGAAGAAAGAAATTGAATAAGATATCAGAATATGGAAAGATTTCTCATGCTCATAGATCAGTAGGATTAACATAGAAAAAAAATGGTCATCTTACCAAAAGCAATCTATAGATTCAATGCATTTCCCATCACAATTCCAACACAATTCTTTACAGACTTCAAAGGAGCAATTCTCAACATTATATGGTAAAACAAAAAAAAATCCAGGATTGCTAAAACAATTCTGCACAATAAAAGAACTTCTGATGGTATTATTATCTTTGATTTAAGTTGTACTACAGAACAAATGCAAATCCAAAGGACTCTGGGATCCATCTTACATCAAAACCCAAAGAAGCTATGTAACAATTAGAGCCCAAGTACAGATTACTGAAACTCATGGAGAAGGTGAAATAGATGAGACATCTGGGGTGGATAGAAAGAGAGAACCCTGAAGGAAAGAGGTTGGAGATTAGATTAAGAGGCATGAGGTGGGAAGGAGGACAGAGGTAGATACTATGGGGAAAGAACTACATGGTGGGGTGATTACTGGGACAAGTTAGAAACCTAGAAGTATTGAAACTCTCAGGATTCTATGAGGGTGACTCTAGCTAAGACTCTCTAGAAGTGGGAATTTGGAACCTGAATCTACCATCTACTGTACCCAGACAAGACTTCCAAAGGACAAATTGAAGAATTATGATACCAAACCAGTCACAAATTTGTTCTGCCTACAAAATGTGCAAGAGGTAAAAGATATAGAAGAATGGCCAACCAATGGCTGGTAAGCTTAAGATTCATTCTATGAGAGGGAGCCCATATCTGACACTGTTAAGGTTATTCTGCTATACTTGCAGACAGGAGCCTAGCATACCTGCCACCCCAGAGGGTTCTCCCAGCATCTGATGGAAACTGATGCAGAGAACAACAGTCAAACTTTAAGTGGAGCCTGGGCAATCCTGTGGAAGAGGGGGAAGTTTTGAAGGAGTCAGAGGGTTCAAGAACACTACAAAAAAGTCTATAGACTCAACTAACCTGGGTCAATAGAGGCTCATAGAAACTGAACTGCCAACCAGAGTGCATGCCTGGGACTAACCTAGGCCATCTGCACATATGTAACAGTTCTGCATCTGAGTCTTCATGTGGGACCTCTAAAGCATAGGCTGTCTTTTACCTCCTTACCTGCCTTTGGAACCGGTTCCCCTAACTGGGCTGCCTAATCTAGCCTTTATAGCAGAGGATGCAATAAGTCTTACTGTCAAAGCTGGTTGAGGCATGGAGAGACCTCCTCTTTCCTGAAAAGAAAGGGAGAAGGGGTGGAAAAGTGGTGAGCTGAGGTGAGAGGGAGGGTCTGGGAGGAAAGGAGAGAGAGGAAGCTGTAATCAGGATGTAAAGTAAATAAATAACTTAATTAATAATAAACAGGTTTGTTGATTATAAAAAAAATCTATAAAGATTAATGAAGAAAAGGAGCTCTATCTTTTTGGGCCTGCACAATGCCTTCCTATAGTTAAGTCTCAGAACACTGGGATTAGAATTCACGAGCTTCGGAAGAGCAGTCAGCGTTCAAATCCAAGCAACCACATGATGGCTCACAACCATCCATAACAAGATCTGATGCCATCTTCTGGGATGTCTGAAGACAGCTACAGTAAGTGGGGCTGGAGTGAGAAGAAAAAGTGTCTGAAGACAGCTATAGTATACTTACATATAATAAATCAATAAATCTTAACAAAAAGGAGAACAGTGCCAAAGGGAGAATTCTCAGCAGAGGAAACTTGAAGCAGCTAAAGAAATGTTCAACATCCTTAGTCATCAGGGAAATGCAAATCAAAACAACCCTGAGATTTCATCTCAAACCAGTCAGAATGGCTAAGATCAAAAACTCAGGTGACAACAGATACTGGCGACGATATGGAGAAAGAACACTCCTACTTTGCTGGTGGGATTTCAAGCTGGCACAACCACTCTAGAAATCAGTTTGTCAGACCCTCAGAAAAATGAACATAATACTACCTGAGGACCCAGCTCTACAGCCCCTGGGCATATACCCAGAATACGCTCCAATATGTAATAAGGACACATGCTCCACTATGTTCAGAGCAGCCATATTTATAATAGACTGAAGCTGGAAACATCCCAGATGTCCCTTAACAGAGGAATGGATACAGAAAATGTGGTACATTTACACAACTGGATACGACTCAGCTATTAAAAACAAGGACTTCATGAAATTCACAGGGAAATAGATGGAACTTGAAAATATCATCCTGAGTGATGTAACTCAGTCATGAAAGAACAAACATGGTATGTACTCATTGATAAGTGGATATAAGGCTCAAATTTTGGAATACCCAAGATGCAATTCACAGACCATATGAAGCCTAAGAAAGAAGACCAAAATATGGATGCTTCAGTGCTTTTTAGAAGGGTGAACAAAATACTTACAGGAGAAAATACGGAGATCAAGTGTGGAGCAGAGACTGAGGGAAACGCCATCCAGAGACTGCCCCACCTGGGCTTCCATCCCATATATAGCCACCAAACCCAGACATTATTGTGAATGCTGGGAAGTACTTGCTGATGGAAACCTGATATGGCTGTCTCCTGAGCTGCTCTGTCAGAGCTTGACAGATATAGAGCTTCAAAGCTAACCATTGGACTGAGCTCGGGGGTCCCGGATGGAGGAGTTGGAGAAGTGACTTAAGGAGCTGAGGAGGTTTGCAGCTCCATGGAAGGACCAACTATGTCAACAGGCCAGATTCCCCAGATCCCTTGACTCCCCTGGGATTGGACCACTAACCAAAGAATACACATGGAGTGACCCATTGCCTTGGCCACATATGTAGTTGAGGATGGCCTTGTTGGGCATCTGTGGAAGGAGAGGCTCTCGAGCCTGAGGGTATTTGATGCCCCAGTGTAGGGGAATCCCAGGGAGGGAGGATGGGAGTGGATGGGTGGGTAGGGGAGCATCCTCATAGAGGCAGGGGAGGGGTAATGGGATAGGGGGTTTCTGAAGGGGAGACCTGAAAACATTTGAAATGTAAATAAAGAAAATACCCAATCCAAAAAATAATCTTAGAATGCTGTGTTTGCCGCACTTTGGAATGCAGGGAAATATGCAGATTTTTCTTTATTGCTGGTTGGCTTCTTATGGTTCACTGTTTTTTGATTCTGGCCTTGTGAGGATGCAACTAGAAGTTCTCTTTTCAACTCTCCATAGCCCATTCTATCCTCTGAGGATTTTATCTCCAAATTAGCTATAGTATTAAATGATATCTACAATAAAATACCTGAACCTGGTGAGATGGCTCATCCTAAAAAATTGTTTGTGTTGCAACCTAGACAACTTGAGTTTAGCTTCAGAAGTTGTAGTAGAAGAAATTTATCAACTCCAGAAAAGCTGTTACATTCAGAAATGAGCTAAGAGATTCACATGCTTGCACTGCAATGTACACACATAGACACACACAGATACACCTAGAGATACATATATCATATAAACAATAATAAAAGTTAAACTAATATTTTTATTTATTATTATTTAAAATATTAGTTTTATCTCATTCTGATTAATTTAATTATTCTGATTATTTAGCAAGTGTATTCTTTGTCATGTTGTTGTTAAGTACCACTTTCTTTAATTTTTGTAATTTCAAATTTTCATTTTAGTGGCTCCCAAAGCTGTCTGGATGAAGCTGAATTTCAATGAATAAGTCTATCTTGTCCATAGCATTAACTCTAAAATTACTGACAAAAGACATAATTCTGCAACTTTACGTTAATATCCAAATTCTATACTACTCTTAGTACATGGATTAAATAGCTATGATTATTTTGCATAGTAAACAATTGCTTTTGATTTCACTGTGTTTAACTGATAGTTTTACTTTTTAAATCTACATTTTAGTTATCTGCTCATACTTGGTAGATAATATGTATTACATCATTGTTTCAGGAGGGCAGTCAGTATGTTAGTGCTTTCAAAAATGAAGAAATACATTGTGCACAGATTTTCTCTTCAGGTCTTTTTCTTTTCTTTAAAAAGACATGTAAGATCCTTTGACATTAATTAAGTTGTTAAATTTCTCAGAGGCATTTCTGTCAGAACTGGTAATAATTTCACAGGTACATAATTATATTAAGCTCACTCTCAATCCAGTATCTACCAGAGACTTGTTCATTTTGGAAAAATAAAAATCAAAAGGTGATAGCTCAAGTTTTATTTCCTGTTATTGAAAAATTGTTCCTTAATCTTATGTACAGCTAGAGGAAGAAAATCTATCTGCTTAATTTTATTAGTAAATGATTTTGTGCTTTTGTGATATCCTATTGCATCTATCACGCCCAATGAGAAGATGGTTCCATATCACTTTCAAGGCAATTTCAAATGTGTGATACCATGTATTAATTCAAGATACAAAGGGAAATTCACACACAAAAAAATATTTATACCCCAGAAGCAGCAGAGTCAAACAGCAAAGTTTTTTCATTTTTTTTTGTTGTCATCTTTATACCAGGAACAGGAGATGCAAGGAATATACAGCTGACAGATGTGACTTTCCTGACATTCTTTTTGAAAATAAAGTTACAAGGTTTAGAGAATTTATTCATAGGTGAGTGGTGGTGCAAAGAATGAAAAATAAAGGAATTTTCTGCATATGAAAGTGAAGGCATTATTTATTTCTCTTACAAAATCTTTCTTTTTCTTACATTTTTTTAAAAAATTGGTTCTTTGTTAACTAATGGTATTAAATAGTATAGTCTTATGTAAAACTACTTAGTCTGTAAAACTAGGAAACAAAGGAAGCTGGGGGGATGGCTCAGCCTCTAGTGAACCTATAGCTTTTACACAGAACCAGGACTTTGGTTCATGTCTCCACAGGATGGGTCACTACCATCCATAACTCCAGTTCCGGGGCATCTGTTACACTCTTCTGACTTGTGCAGGTACCCAGCTCACATGTGATGCACATACATACGTACATGCAAGCAAAATGTTAATACACAAAAAATAAATGAAACTAAGAAAAATTAAAACAACTAAAACAAAGTAAAAAGGACTAAAGAGCTAGTAGTTGAAATAACTTGCTTTTTTTACAAAAGACTAGAGTTTGGATTCCAGCACCATGAAGAGCAGAAAAAACTGCTTGTATCTCCAGTGCCTGGAGGTCTGGAATCCTATTACCATCTAGTCTTCTATATGTGGTCATCTATATGCACACATCCACACACACAACATGACATGCACATACATACACGCACACAACACACAGCAAGGGGGTAAAGAAAAATCCATAAAATTAAAATATTCATTATTTAAAAGTATAGGGAAGATAAGAAAAAGGGATGCAAAGAGAAGAGGAAGAAGAAGAGGGAAATAAAAAGATAGATTTCCCAGCACCCCAACTGAAAAATATATAAGCTACTTCTTTTTTATTGGATATTAGAGATTCACAAGTAGTGAACACTTACAGCCCTGGGAACCCACTGTTATGACAGTATAGAATTTCAGGTAAGAAGGCTAACTCTTAATGGGTGTGCGTCAGCCCACAGGGTAATGAGGTAGGAAGGAGAATTCTTGCAGCAAATTCTTCAGCACAGCTTCCTCTTTCCAGGTCCTGTCCTCAGTCTTAGAGAACAGCTGTCTCATCTCAGTCATCACACCTGGAAAAGAAAGAGTGAACTCTTTAGTTTCACTGAAATTTACTCTGTATGCTCTATGACGCTGAGGCTGCAAAGCTTATTGCTTAACAATAAAAAAGTTCAAGATCACACTTTCATGGTTTTACTTCTCTCAATAATATTAAATTTTTATTTTGTTGTTACTGGTCACCATCAAGGTCATTGTTTATTATTTAGCTTATTACATGTAATTTTTATTTAAATGTCAGTTTTTGAAGTTCACTAATTCTCTCTTTTAATCTTCTCTCCTATTCTGTCCTCCAAATGTCTTGTATTATAGGTTCCTAAGAATCTGGCTTTTCAGTGGTATCAACACCACCCTCAACAACACCATATGCAGTACATCTCTCTTGATTTACATAAATAACCCTTCTATTCCTCAGAAAAACCAGCTTTATGATCCTTCGTGGTCAAAGGATAGTTTTTTTCTCCTTCATAAATCAAACAAATATTGATCATTCCCCATTTTTATTTCTTGATAATCATACTTTACCCCACAACAGCTTTGTTCCTCAGTAAGCTTCTACAGTTTCACTCCCAGTCTTATCTATCATTCATATAAAGTGGCCAACTCTTCTATGTTCTACAATGAATGAAAGTTCTCAAGAGATGGAAGGACGTATGGAAGGACAGGTTTACCTGTGTATTTCTAATTCAGTTTAGGAGAGATTTACTTTTCTCTTAATATCTCAGAGTTTCCGATTCCTGTAGCCTACGTATTATCGTTAACTTATAAATTCAGCCCTGGTCCACTATTTATTCTTTATTACCTTTCCCATTGCAACACAGAAAAGTCGCTGTCACCTATGTACCAACTCCAAAGTCATAAGTTTTCAACCTTCTTTTTTTTAGTCTCTTCCCACATCAACAACTCTGCTAAACATTTTAAACAAACAATGTTTTTTTTTGGGGGGGGAGGGTTTAGAAGTAGCTAATGCATTATTCACACTGATTTACTAACCTCTTTTTATACTTCTTATTGTAAATATGTAGAAAGGTGACACTGTGCCACATAGTATGTTTAAGAAAGAAGGAAAGAAGGAAACAAGAAAGGAAGGAAGGAAGAAAGAAAGGAAGGAAGGGAGGGAGGAGGAGCAAAGAAAAGAATATCTGGAAAAAAGGCTGTCTTCCCTCTAGTAAATGATAGACAGTTTGGTTCAATATAATCAAGTTAAAAATAAGTACACAATAGCCAAAGAGAAACATTTAAAGAAAATATTTATCATACATATTTGTGTGGTAAAATAAAAAGCCCATGTAAACAAACAGACTTGGATTCAAATACAAAATTCAATAAAGATACAGTGTGCTTCTCATTGTCTCAATAACTGACAGATGTTCAAAAGTAAACAGCAGAACAAAACCAGGAAGGGAACCTCATTCCTGAACTAAACAAACAGATTCAAGGTGCTAAAGAGCATTTGCATGGGAGGAAATCCCATGATGAATAATCCAGCACCATATTAGAACAAAAACATGTTTAATAATTATATTCTCAAGAAACCGAGTTAATAACATTTAAAGCTGAGTGGAGTGAGATAACCAAGAACAGTTGCTAGTTACATCAAGTGTATTGTGTATTGGTATTTACTGATTAAGTACCTGCCACCAGAGGAAGCACACCTCAGAACACATTTTAAGGCATTATATAATCTAATATGAGTAATTAATTTGTCATTTTGTTTACCTCCAATAATTACATCATTTTCCTACTGTATTGGCTGAATTTTAGTCTGTACTTGAGTTCTTTGATAATATCTTAAAGGCTGAACTCTTTCTCATGTTTTGCTATATATTAAATTGCAGATGAAAAGCCTTCAGTTACATAACAAACTAAAAAGTGCCAATGAATATGGCTTTTCAATATTTGTTTATGATTGGATACACTTAAAGAAAATGTATTTTAAAGTAAACTATTATGGTATCTTCCACTATATATTAGAAAAATTAAGCAAACAAACAAACAAACAACGACAGCAACAACAACAAAAAAAACCCAAACCTAAGTCTTGGTGGTTAGGAACAACTGCTGCTGTTTCCAGAACACATGTATCAGGTGGCTAACAACCATCTGTAACTCCAGTTACAAGGGCTACAGTTACTTCTTCTGGTCTGGGAAGGCACCATGGACACATATGGCACACATACATAATGCCTGTAAAGTACTCATAAAACAAAACACATTTACTTTTTAAATCTGAATCATCTGTTAAAATTTAACCACTTTCTTTAAATGCATATGACTCTGGAGAGAAGCATCAGTGTCTTTAGAATGCAGCATATGTGGACAGAAGGTTGGAAGAGGAAAGCATACCCCATCATTAGTGCAGGAAGAAACTCTAATGAGAGGTAAGATGTAATTTAACATGATCTTAGCTTCTTTATGTTAAAGCCTTATAACATTGTTCTCTAAATAATTAATAGTAAATGTCTCCTGTGCTCTCTCATGCTGATGTCACCAAGATCCTGGATCTTCAGAATAATTCCTTTCCTTTCATTTATGGCTTTACTCATCACCACCCAGTTAAGCTATTTTTACATTTTAATTTCATGAGTAAATAAGACAGCATTCCTGTGGTGCTCCTTTATGCTACATGGCACTTTGAGTAACAAGTCACACCTAAAACATTGCTTGATATTTCTTTTTTGTTTTACCTATGATTATAATTACTTAATATCTTTTTGAGTTAGAAGAACTATGAGACTGCCTTCTAAGATATTTACTAGATGTAGCCTTGATGCAAATGTACTTTTAAATCATTTTAAAAGAAATATGCCAATACAGTACTTTTTGTCATAAATCTTCTATTTTCTACAATCAATATGCAATTTAGTCTCATTTAGTACAATTATCACTAGCAGAAATTAACAGTGATACAAGAATGAATAAATTTCAAACAGTTGATAATTTTCTGTTAATATAAACTATGCAACTAATGAGATGATTATGTTGTTTTTATCTTTCAGTTTGTTTATATTATGGGTTACATTTATCAATTTACATATGTTGAAGCATCCCCGAATCTTAGGTTTGTAGCCCACTTGAAAATGGTGTAATTCCCTCTCTCTCTCTCTCTCTCTCTCTCCCTCTCTCTCTCCTTCTCTCTCTCTCCTTCCCCCCTCTCTCTGTGTGTGTATTGTATTCAATTTCCAAGTATTTTATCGAAAATACTTTTATATTTTTCATAACGGTAATTGTTCTGTAATTATTTTTTCTTGCATCTTCATGTCGTTTGAGTATTAGAGTAATTGTTGCCCTTAAACAGAATTGGACTATGTTCCTTCTATTTATGTTTTGTGGAATAATTTCAGGAATGTTGCCATTCACTCTTCTTGAAAGTCTGGGGGATTTCTAAAATAATCTGCCCCAGGTTGTCTTTTTGACTTTTAATTACTGCTTTTTATTTTCTAGAGGTTATGGGTCTGATTAAATTGCTTACCTGATCGTGATTTAACTTTGGAAGGCAGTATATATCATGAAAATTATCAATTTCCTTTAGATTCTCCAGTTTGATGGAGTACAGGGTTTTGTTTTTTTTTTCCTTCAATAATTTATGTTTTTAATCACTTTACACATTGATTGATCGCCCCCTCCCTCTTTTCTTCCTGGTGTTGCCCTTATTAATCCTTCTCCGATCACATTCTCCCCTTCTCCTCAGATAAAGGAAAGCCCCGCCCCTTGGGTACCATCCTACCCTGAGACATCTAGTCCTATCAGGACTAGGCGCAGCATCTCCCTACCTGACAGTCCAGATAGGGGAAGGGGAACCAATGGCAGGCAACAGAGTCTGAGACAGCCCTTTCTCCAGTTGTTAGGGGACCCACCCACATAAAGACAAAGTTGCACATCTGCTACAAATGTGTGGGGGTCTAGGGCTATCTCCTGTCTGCCCTTTGGTTGGTGGTTCAGTCTTTGTGAGCCCTGATGGGCCCAGGTTAGTTGACTATAGGTTTCCCTTTAGCTTGCTCAATTCTATCTCTGACTCTTACACAAGACTCAGCAAGTTTCTCCTGTTCTTTGGCTGTGGGTCTTTGCATAATTTTTGGTCTGCTGCTTAAAGAAGCCCCTCAGAAGACAGCTATGCTAGGTTTTTGTTTGCAAGCATAGCAGAGTATTATTAATATTATCAGAGATTGGCTCTCTCACATGGGATGGGTTTCAGGCTGGGGCAGTCATTGTTCGGCTGTTCCCTCCATCTCCAATCCATCATTATCCATGTGACTCTTGTAGGCAGCACAACTTTTCAGTTGAGGTTTTACGAGTGGGTTGATAAAACTTCCTCTGGAAGTCCGGCCTGGCCATAGGCAGTGGCCACTTCAGTCTCTATATTCCCTGCTGGTAGGAATCTCAGGTAGAGAAACCTCCATGGGACTCCCCATAATTTCCCATGTCCTAGGCCTCCAGCTAGTCCCAGAGCTACCCCTAGGGATTTTCATTCTCACTACCAGCCCTCTCTTACATACCTTCTCCCCATACTCGATCGTCATCTCTGTTCCTTCCCCACCCCCTTTCCCACTCAGTTCCTTCTCTCTATCTACCTACAATGCCTATTTTATTTCCCATTCTGAGTGAGATTCACACATCCTCCCTTGGACCCTCCTTATTACTCAGTTGCTTTGGGTCTGTAGATTGTATCATGAATATCCTGCACCTTATCGCTAATGTCCGTTTTTACGTAAGTACATACCGCACATTTATTTCTGGGTCTTGCTTGCCACACTCAGAATGATATTCTCAAGTTCCACCCATTGTCCTGAAAATTTCGTGGTGTCTTTATTTTTAATAGCTGAATAGTGTTCTGTTGTGCAGATTACCATGTTTTCTTTATCCATGTATCTGTTGAGGGACATCTAGATTGTTTGCAGTTTCTGGCTATTATGAATAAAGCTATTATGAACGTAGCTGAGCAAGTGTCTCTGTGGTAAAGTGGAGCATCTTTTGTGTATATGCCCAGGAGTGTTAAAGATGGGTCCCACTAACCTAATTGATCCATGAAAATGCGAGACTTTACATTTTCTAATGTCTTCTTCAATTTTTTTCTTCAGAGACTTGAACTTCCTTGTGTGGTAGCCTAGTAAAGGTCTTGGCAGAGGTCCATAGAGTGGAGGCCAAAGAAGTTCTGGAGACAGCAAACAGCTAGCTCAGCAGGTGGTTATGCCCCAGACTGATAGGCAGGGAAGGAGTACAAGATTTTAAAACATGTCCTTATGACTATCTGGATTTCCTCCATGCCTGTTGTTATACTATCATTTTGTCTTTAGTTTTGTTAATTTGTATCTTTTTTCTCTTCCTTTTAGTTACTTTGGCCCCACAATTATCAGTCTTACTGCTTTTCCCAAAGAACCATTTGTTTAATTGATTCTTTATATTTTTGATTTTTTTGTTTGTTTCTATTTTGTTGATATCATCCCTGAGTTTGGCTATTTCTTGACATCTATTTCTCTTGGGTATTATTTCTTATTTTTGTTCTAGAGCTTTGGTAAAATAAAATTTCAGATATTAACTAGACTAAGATTATGTAATTATTTATTTGCTTTTGTCTGAAAATGTTTGTTTTTAAGTGTTTTCAAGATGGCTTTTAAAAGCCTAGGTAGTCCATTATATCTTATATCTTGTAGGATATACCTGAATCATGGATTCTTCAGTGCTTTCTGATGTGCAAATAAGCATATGTATATAAAATATTATGTTCTTCATGGCTCATAACAGTAAGCACATGGCTAGGAGCTGTCCTCTAATGCTAACTGTTCATTTGATCACTTTATTAAGATAGTAAAACCCAGTATTTTCTATTATAAACCTGTAGTTTTATAATTTTAATTAAGTATTTTGTGGTGTGGTGTTTGTTATTAATGGCCTTTATTGTTAAAATAAGTTGCTTCTAGTTCCAGGACAGAAAAAATGAAAGGTACACACATGGAAGTGGAGTAGACTCAAGGTTTAATAAGGATGTCTTCTAAGGTACAAAGATCACTTCAAGACATTCTCACTGAGTACTCGTGGAATAGACTGTGAATAAGTTAAGATTAGTCAAGAATAATAATGCATTGACTAGAGTAATAATCAGTGATACCATTCTAATATTAAGATAAGTATTTTTAGAAGAAGATAATCTCAATCACTCTACAAAGAATGAGGAGCAGCATGGGTGGAAATACTTTACAAAGACAGTCAAATCCCACAGGTCTCATTTACAGGATTACAAAAGAATTCTACATTCTTCATGATTTTACTAATCTTAATTCTTTCACTGGATATGATTTTAACATCGGATGTTATTACTGATATTTTTGATCACAAATGACATACATTTAAAAGCATGTAGTCATAACCAATGTGTGGGAAATTAGGTTTAATGGGAAGCCATAAAAAGATGTAGTTGGCTGAGTTTTTTTTTTTTCAGATCTTAGAAGACTGCAAAAATTCAGCATCATTAACATGCTAATTTAGTTGATGATGTTGCACATGCATGCACAGAAATTGGCTTTGTTTCTTCCATTTTAATGTTGTGATGAGAAAGAACATATTAATGTTAAACATAAGAGGAACCTAATGGTCTTTGTCTAGACAAATTAGATTCAAGGGACAAATAAAATTTTCTAACATTGGCCGTGAAGGATAGATGGAATTCTGTAAACCTATTCTGAACCCTTGCCGTATATGAAGGCATAGGTGTAAGTTCCTTCCTGGAGAGCTAGGCTTGCTATCTCTGTCACATCATCTTTAAACCAGCAGGCAGAAAGTCTTTATAGCACTCAATAAATGTATTTCCTTCCTGGAAAATTGTGGGTCCTGCTTTCATAATACCGCACTAAGATTTTATTAATTCCAGTGTACACTGGCACTACTGAACATATTTCTGCACACTGATATTGTGTGTAGCATATTGGATGGGGATATGAGAATGTCAATAGACTTTATTTTATTTATCTTGATTCTAAAACCATGGTGGCTTCCTGGATCTCTTATTACACAGGACTGAAACTGTGACATAATACATCCATAATACTATGAGGTCAAGAAATGATTTCAAATAGCTGGGAACAAATAGATGAGTGGCCAACCTGACCATCTACCACGTATATACAGAAATATACCACAGCAATCTTTTTGCACTGTTATATTTGTTTGATCAACTGCAATGACAATGACTTTCTTCAGTTTGTAAAATACATCACAGTGCTCCTGGCTCAGGAAGCAAGATGATGCTGTTCCTTCTTGGAACAAGGATCTTCCTATTTTCCACACATTCTTGTTTTCTATGCAACTAATACACATCAGATTTCAACTTCAACTATAATTTCTCATCCCTAAAAATCCTTTATGTAACATTTCTAACTTGGTGAGATTCTAATTATAAATATGATTGTAGTTAATAGCTATATCCATGTGTTTGTTGCTGCTGTAATTGAACATTGATTATGTGATTCTTTAATGACTGCCACCTTGGTCCCCTACAAAGTTCAATAAATTAAGTATAGTGTTGTTTGGTTTTAGTGTATTCCTCCACTTTCTTAATGTTCTCTGGAACCTTGCATATGTCTCAGCACACAGCGTATTCTAATTAACGATTGGTTGAGCAAAGCCTACTAGGGGATGATGAATGAGGGTCTAGCAATAAAAGCCGATGATGCACAACCGGAAGAGCAGTTAAGAAAATAACTAAGGCAATTCTACTCATTTTCTCAATGATTACTATTATGCCCCTGGTATCTTTCATGGAACCAAATAAATCACAAACACCTGAAAAACATTATTCATAAATGGACTCAAAAGCTTTGGAAATTCACAGTGACAAACCACGTTTTATCACTAAGACTTTCATAGTCTTTATGTTTGTTTCTGTTACTTGTTTAATTTGCCCCTCTGAGGTTCACATTTTACTTTCTTTTGAGATGTTTAAAATTTGTTAATGAAAAGACTTCTGTCAAAAGTTGTAATTAAAATGAATTTAGCACAAACATGAGCTCTGAGTCTTCTAATGCGCTATATATATCAGACATGTATAAAAGAGGGATTTGATCCTCAAGTTCACATAGTTTGTTAAAGGTATGTTGGAAGGTAGAATTTAAATGGTGACTTGTTACTTTATTTAAGTTAGTTTTATTCTCCTAATTTTACTACTGATAAAAATATAGCTCCTTCTTTTGTTCCATTTCAAACTGGAAATTGAAAATGCCTAAAACAATTTAGATGCCCAGTCATATTTATCATGTAAAAAAAATGTGCTACATAATAAATAACATCACAAATAATTCATAAATACCATTGAAGTAGAACAATATTTTTTAGGAGACAATGTTTCTAGAAATAGCACCCAGTGATTTTTGTGGCATATATGGTTCTATGAGTGGGGAGTAAATAATGAATAAAAATTAAATGTTGATGAATCTTAGCTTAATGTTAATGTCAATTTATTGATGAAATGTAAACGTAGCATATTATATTCTTGAATTATATTCTTGAACTCTTTCTCTCTTCTTATTTCTTACTACATAGTTCTTAGTTGGTTTCAAGTCCATTATAGTGAATGTGCTTATTAAATGTTTATATGTAATAACATTGTCTAGCACAAAAATAAACATTTATGGATTGGATGCTCCAAGGAGAGACTTTTCTTTTGAAACAAACTTATGGTTCACAGCATAAGTAACTTTTTCAGTTACTCATTAGTGTTGGAGTTTATCTATCTTGTAAAACTTGTATTTTATTCACAGATTAGTTTAACTCTCAGACTTTATCAGAGAAACATATTTTGTCATGGACTGTGGTTAACATAGACTCAAAATTGCTTAAACTGCAAATACCAAAGGACTGTTGGGTGCTTATCCCTACATATAATATCTATATCACAACCACTCCTGTCAAGGTTCAAGAAACCATGAGGGGAGATTGAAAGAATACTGTAAAAGACAAGTTATGGGAGGGCTGCTTTGAAACAGTTTGTTCCAGATATGATTAATGAACTAACAATAGCTCTAAGTACCTGCCTAAGACCTGTACATATTTAAACCAGTCAAGGTACCAGGATAGATGGGAGAGGGGTTCATGAGCTCCAATCCCTAGCTGAAGAGCTATTGATGGTAGTAGATGGCTACTGTGGGAAGGAAAGTCATTTTTCATCAGGGGTGTGGCCACTCAGTGCTAAATTGCTTATGCTTCTTTAGATAGCTGTGTACCCATGAGTATAGGGGCAGTTTTAGCAAACTCAATGGGTTTTTAATAAAAGAAGACAACATGAAATTGAGTGAGATACATCGAAGTGGGAGACCAAGAGGAGTTGGTGGGAGATGGGTGAAATGTGATAAAATTACACTTTAAAAATGAATGAAATAATCAAATAAGAAAAAAATATATTTTAAAAAGTAATTAGGCATAGATTTAAGTCTAAAGTATGGCCATGGAAAGGAAGTCACCAGTTTTTAACTAACAAACATTATAATTTATAGATAAAAAAATTCTGCACCAATGGAATAAGGAACACTGGACAAGTATTTTAATTTTTTAAATAGTTATATTCCCAAAATTTATGTGAAGTAAAAGCTCACCAAATGGTAAAGAGCTCTTTTTCTGTCTCCAGAATTATGTGA
Source organism: Rhynchomys soricoides (assembly GCA_019843965.1). NCBI lineage: Eukaryota > Metazoa > Chordata > Mammalia > Rodentia > Muridae > Rhynchomys > Rhynchomys soricoides. The sequence goes on along the minus strand of JADRCH010000252.1, from coordinate 1,224,840 downwards.
GGGATAATTTTCTCACCATCTAATTAAAAACTTGCCCATTCTTTCCCATCCTCATGCATTTGATAACCACATTTCACAGCTTTTTTCTCCATAAGAAATCTGAGATGTCAGGCTATTTCTTTGTTTGATATATTTTACTCTATATTAAATTTCCACATTCATAATTTATTAATGTCTTACATTTGTATAAATCTCTTCCAAATGCTGGCTGGCTTCACCCTATCTCTTTCTAACATAGGCATTCTATTGTAAGCAGAGAAGGGAAATTTTCCTTTTCACCATTTAGGAAATTAATACTTAGAGAAGATTATAAGATTGCCCAAGGTCAGACCTGCAGTAAGGTGGGTAATCTTAGTCTTGAATTCATTTTTTTCTTCTTCTTTCAAATCAAGGGATTTTGTCTGTTGTCACACACTGCTTCTTATTAAATATTGTAAACTCAAATCTGCCTCATATCTTAATCTCTCAGAAATCCTCTTAATCCAAATAAGCATTTGATTTTAATTTCATGATTCATTAGAATCTAGTAGAAGTTATTTTATTAGAAAGTTAGTCCCTTATGTAGTTGATTAATGCATTCAATTTATTTTAAGTTGTCCATTAGATGCCAGATGATGCAAAGGGTTGAGTAAATACACCTTGTGTTTGCAACCTTCATGCAGACATAGAAGCAGGCACTCTAATGGGAGAATGTGTGAAGTACAAGCCAGCAGAGATGCAATAGTGTATGACTAGCTGAGGACAAGAAGAGACAACTCCAGAAAACGTTGAATGAGGAGGCAAACATGCAGGGGCATATGAGGACACTGGAAGCAGACGACTGCTTTTGCAAAATCATGACCTTGAGAATAAAAGCTTTTGCAAAATCATGACCTTGAGAATAAAAGAAGGACAGTGCAGTTTAATTTTGCTGAGTGAATTCAGAGTGAGTGAAAATACAAACCAGAAGGGAAAGTTTTCACTGACAGGAAGTATCTGTGTTTGGTGTTTTCCCTTTAGAAAATAGTGCAATGCAGTGTAAAGCGGCTAGCCAGGAGACAAGACAGCAAAAAGAAGAATGGAAGGCTGAGCCAACAGAGAGGTAATCCAGAATTTGAAGATATTTCATATTTTTATAATTTTTACTATTCAGATTAAATATATAAGATATTTAATATTTGTGATTGATTGGACAAATAATATTTAACTTTGTTGATTTAAGAAAAACAACAGTATCAGTATCATGTGCATGTGCACACACACATGCACCCTTGAGACTCTCTACACACACACACACACACACACACACACACACACACATTACAGGCTGTTTTAACTGAACCCTAAGTCTGGCATTATCAGGTAAGTTCCATGTCCCCTCTTTAGAACCTCCAGCTGCACTTTGTTCCCATATGTCTACTCCAGCTTTAGAACTCTTTTTTTTTATCTTAATTTTTTATTGGATATTTTCTTTGTTTACATTTCAAATGTTATCCCCTTTCCCAATCCCCCCAGAAAACCCCTATCTTGCCCTCCCTCTCCCTGCTTCTATGAAGGTGTTCCTCCACCCACCCACATACTCCTGCCTCCCTGCCCTCAAATTCCCCTATACTGGGACATCCATCAAGCCTTCACAGGACCAAGGGCTTCTCCTCTCATTGATGCCTGACAAGGCCATCCTCAGGTACATGTGCTGCTGGAACAATGGATCCCTCCATGTGTACTCCTTAGTTGGTGGCTTAGTCCCTGGGAGATCTGAGGGGTGTGATTGGTTGATATTATTGTTCTTCCTATGGGATTGCAAACCCCTTTAGCTCCTTCATTCCTTTCTTCAACTCTTCCATTGGGGACCCCATGCTCAGTCCAATGGTTGACTGTGAGCATCCACCTCTGTATTTGTAAGGCTCTGGCAGAGCCTCTCAGGAGACAGCTATATCATGCTCATGTCAGCAAGCACTTCTTGGTAGCCACAATAATGTCTGGGTTTGGTGGTTGTATATGGGATGGATCCCCAGGTGGGGCAGTCTCTGGATGGCCTTTCCTTCAGTTTCTGCTCTACACTTTGTCTCTATATTTGCTTCTATGAGTATTTTGTTCCCCTTTCTAAGAAGGACCAAAACACCCACACTTTGGTCTTCCTTCTTCTTGAGCTTCAAGTGGTGTGTAAATTGTATCTTGGGTATTCAGAGCTTTTGGGCTAATATCCCTTATCAGTGAGTGCTTACCATGTGTGTTCTTTTGTGATTGGGTTATCTCACTCAGGATATTTTCTAGTTTCTTCCATTTGAAGATGATCCTCCAGGGTGTTCTGTAAATCTTGGCCTAGCCAATGAGTGAAATAGGCATCAGCTACCATGGTTCACATCTTCTCCTAGTGATGGCAATACCTACTATGGCTCTTTTTGTTGCACTGCTGGAGAAATGTGGAACTTTAAATATTGTACTGAGAAAGCCAGTCTAAGTTAAAACTTGTGGTATTCTTCTAAATGTTTAGATTAGGCAATGAGGAAGAGGATAGATTGAGCTGTATATAAAAACATGGCTGCAAGAGAAAAATTATGCTCTATTTGTGGAGTACTTGAATAGGGAAGTTTATTAGAAAACAGAATACTGAGTTATTAATCCAAAATAGAAATCTATGAATTGGTGATTCTAAGGCATGTGTGGAAATACTGAAGTACTAGTAAAATAAGGTGAGATTGCCCAGACAGTGTGGCAAATTAAAGACAGAATCACATGTATCGATATCTTAAGTCATTTACTCCCATTAAACTATTTTTTAAAATCATAGCAAGACAAAATTAAAGCTTTTCTCTATGAACTTTAATTTTTTAAATAATACTTGTCTTCAAATCATTTATTATTTGAATATATTATAAATGATGAATAAATTTATATTTTTACTTGCAACATTGAAGGAAATATATAAAATACTGTATTCTCATTTATATAATACCTAAATAATCTGAACATTGCTGAATTTAGGCCATAAAATAAAGTGAACAAAATATCTTTGAAAGATGAAAGTTTAAGTTATTTTTATGTTGAGATGATTCTAAGAGTAAAGAGACCTATGAAATACATATTCAACTGATCTCAGAAAACAATTGTTAATGAGTGTTAATATCAATAGCATAGCCAGTATAGGAGGAAGTGAGATTAGACAGAAATGGAGAAGAGAGGGTTATAGTATGAATCTACCATACGCCTATGGTAGAAAATTTTAATTTGAAGGAAGGGACTAAGAGCTAAGTAAGTAATATAGAAAGCCTGCAAAAGCTGAGTCATTCAGCCACAGAAACCAAGACATATGGACCTCAGTCCCAGAACCTCATGGTATAGATCTACTACCAAATTGCACAAGGATACAAGGGGTCCACACCAGTGCTTCAAGGAGGACATGATTTAAGCTCAACATCATACTGAAATTCTAACATAAATCAAGCACTATTTGTTTTGTTTTCATTTTTATTTTCATTAGTTTTTTCATCTTTATGGTATGTGTATGTCTACAATGTGTCCACATTTCATGTATGTGTGGGTTTATGTGTTGATGGGGGTAGGGTTCAGAGTATCACAGTGAACACATGTGGATATGAAAAGGCAATCTCTACTTTTCTCATTACCTTCCACTTTGAGACAGGGTCTCTTTAGCAATACTGCCTATGCCTGTGAGCTTTGGGGAGGGGTGGTTGATTCCTGTCTGCTTCTCATCTCACTTTAGGAGTGTTGGGCTTAGGCTGTTGGACCCACCCTTAAGTAGGTTCTGGGAATCAGAGCTTTTCTACTCACTCTTACCCTGCATATACTTCATTGATACATTGAGCCTTCTACATGCATGGTGACAAGCCTTTATGAAACTGATGGTGTATTAATGCCAGAAATGTGAATCTTATTTTTTAAGTTGACTTTTCTCTTATCTAAACTACCATAAAATACAGTTTTGTTTCCAGATCTGTAAATTACTTTATTTCCTTTCTTCATCTGTGTTAAAAGATATTCACTGGATTTGGGGTTAAAAATAACTGTAGGTAGATATATTTGATACACATTTACACATTTTTATTAAAATAATCTTTAGATCTTAGAAGAGATGAAAATTGCCACTTGTGCTAAAACTTATAATCTACATGCCATTTTTAAAAGAAAATGTTCATTTCTCATTTCTATATTTAAGAAACCCTGAAAAGTGATTCTGAACATTATTCTCAAATCCTTGATTTTTTATTCAAATAATTTAGAACAGAAATGTGATCCTTAAACTGGAAAATCCTTGACCTTCTTACCTGTCCTGCTCTTCTCTTCCTCTACCACCACATAATTCGTGCAAATACATTTAGAATGCCCTCAAATATGTATTCACATATAAAATGCATCAATGTTTATTATTATCTTTGTAATCTTTTTTCCTGAAAACTGTCAATGAAAAAGGATACATCTAAGAGGCTAATTTGATAACTTAATATGTGTCAACATAATTACATTGCAAAACTGGGATAAAATTTATACTTGGCATTGTATTCAGAATAATATTTTCAAGTATGGAAGAAGAGGAAAAATATCCCCTTCCGCCCTTGCTATTTTGGGAGGGCAGCTTTAATATGACATAAAAGAGGCCCATAAAAAATCTTGCTGCATTATAAATGTTATAAGTATTTATTGTTTTCAAGCACTTTACATCCTATAAATCACTTAACCAGGGAAACTGTACCTTTAAAAAAGGCAGTGGGTGTAATTGACTTTGTGAACTGTCACCTTCAATTTTAAAGGACAAACTGTCCACTTAAAACTAGAGTTACCATCTGTAGGAGAGGAGGTATTCTAGTAGAACTGCCTTAAATGTCATTTTAGAGTTTTATTTGGCAATATGGTTGATGCTTGAATGTTTCAAAGAAACTTATTTTTGTAAGAAAGTTTCACATTTCTCTTACCATTGTTTTTACTGTCTCAAGTATTCAAAAGTTATAACTTTGATATTGCTGCTACTAGGTTGATGTTAATGTTTCTTTGCATCTATGAGACATAATGCTTTAAAAGTGGAAAGATACTAATTAATATTGAAAGAGTAAGTAGATTTTTGGGATAATGGCATCCACAATATCAAGTGAAAAAAACAAAAACAAAAACAAAACATTGATACTGGAATAAGAGCTGACCCCTGTGGCTGAATTAGGCAAAAGCTGGAAGAAGCTCAGGAAGAGGGCGATCCTGTAGGAGGACCAGCAGTCTCAATGAACCTGGACCCCTGAGATCTCTCAAACACTGGACCACCAACCAGGCAGCATCCACCAGTTGATATGAGGCCCCCAACACGAATACAGCAGAGGACTGCCGGATCCGTGTTTAATCAGAGGTGGTGCACCTAACCCTAAAGAGACTGGAGGCCCCAGGAGTTTAGAGGTCAGGTGGGGTAGAGGGTGAGGACATCCTCATGGAGACAGGTGGTGGGGAGGAGGTATGGGATTGGGAACAGTCAGAGGGTGGACAGGGGTGAGAATAAAATCTGGAGTGTAATAAATAAACAAATGAGAGAGGGGGAGAGGGAGGGAGGGAGGGAGAGAGAGAGAGAGAGAGAGAGAGTTTAAAGATGGGGGAATGAGGCTTGTCATACATATGAGCTTATTTTCTTCAAGAGAAGGTAATGAATGACAGCTCATCTCCTGGAAAGCTGGAGTCAATGTTGTCCGACAAGCCGGTGGTCTTTCTGTTGTTCTGTGAAGCCAGCCTTCTTGAATCCCTCAACATCTTGGACAGCATCCTGTGTAGGCTCTTATCCGGAGCTTTGCCTCTCAGTGGCTAGAACCATCCTTATGAAAGAGGTCCCATGTACTTTGCATTTTCCACCAATAGAGACTATCCTCATGGTAATTACAAATCCTCCTTCGGCCCTTGCCCTGAGCTGTTTGTCAGTTAGTAGAACGCATTGCTAGGGAGTTTCTATGTAGCTATGGCTAAAGCTTTGTTGTGATAGTTGACACTTGGAAATCCCCTCCCCCCAACAGGTTTACGACACTTAAATGAGTCAGAAGTATAAACTCTGAAAGCTTTGACTCAGAGCCTGCAAAATCAGTGCTGACTGAGTTTCATTTTTTACCTCCTGTGGATCGTCCATTTGCTGGCAGTGAGATTTGCTGGGTCCCAGACATGTTTTTTATTTTTGTTTTTTATTTTGGTTTTCTTATAGGATCACGATGTTTAAGCCAAGCATAGTGGCACATGCCTTTAGTCCCAACATTTGTTAGGCAGAAGCAGGCAGATATTTATTGAGTCCGAGGCCAGCCTGATCTACAGAGCAACTTTTTGGACAGTCATGGCTACAATGAAATTCTGATTCAAAAATCAAAGGAACAACAACAACGAAAACTATTTAAGTAATATAAATGCTGAATACCGTTATTAGTGTGTCGGGTATTCATAATTGTATATTAATCTTTATTTGAAATTCAATTCATATGATAACATGTTATGTTCAAATGTTGTGAGCAGCAAGATGTATCATGGGACAGGTAGTCTCAACCATTGACATTTTAGGGCTGAAATTGAGTGGAGTTCTATCACAACTGGTATTTTAGCCAGAAGGACTTTCTTACGTGACGTGTGGTACAAAAAAGTTATCAATATGTCTACTTCTTGTTTGTCATTACTTGGTCCCATAATACTTTCATTATAAATAATAAGTACGAAATCAATTTTTATTAATTAAACACCAAAAGCTGTTTATAATATTCAAAATTATTGACTCTGTCTTATTATCCTCATAGCTTTAAAAACTTCTTACACAATGCCTACTTTATATTTTCGACAACAGCATGGCTCTAATATGGATAATGCAGTCCAACATAGCATATTCTTAATGTGTCAAAAATAAATGTCCTCTCCTCGTTTGGAGTTGTCCTTAGTGGTCAGACACTTCTATTAGTATTTGTTCAATAATGGAATAGAAGTTCAATAACTAGCTAAAAGGTAATGTAGTATCATCTATATAAACCTGCATCTGGGTTAATTGTTACTTAAGAGAATTCAATAGAATCTACTCTCACCCATTCCATCCAGGCTTAGTGTCACTTTTATTATTATTTCTCCTATGTTTAAATAACAATACAAATAGATAGATCTTTTTTCTCTTCCCTTTCCTCCCTCCAAACACTTCCATAAAACCATTCACACTTTCATTAAAATTAACTCTCTCCATTTTCAATTTCTGCTACATATATATGTATATACATATATGCTCATAATATAACCTTTACTGTATAATGTTACATATATATATGTAACATATGAATATATATATATATATATATATATATATATATATATATATATATTCAGGGCTGCCAACTTGGGTTTGGTTAACCAATTGGTTTGCTCTTTTCAGGGGAAGACTATACCTCTCACTTTCAATTTTCTTTAGTTGGCTGTAGTTCTTGTGTAGGGTTGATGCTTCATGGTCTTTCCTGTCTTCTTTGGTTTGTCTTTTGCTATCTGTGTCACACTCATGTTCTGTCCTTCATTTTGTTGAGATATTATGGATGCACCATCTAGGAGACACACAAAATATATGCTTCAAAATTGTGGATTTGAGCATGTTAGTTAAAGTATTATTGCACTTGTAAGCTTGATTTCCCTGTACCATCTTCTTCTCAGAGTCAGGAAATCCTATGAAGCTGATAATTTAAGGATTGTCTGTTTCATTTTTTATTATACCTCCAGGAATTATTGAGTTTTAAAAAATGAAATCGGTTTACAATAATTTCTGTTGATAAAAAAAGCTACCATGAGGTAAATATATTGCTCATTGGTAAAATGCTTATTTGTTGCCCAAAGATCAAAGTTTATTTCCACCAATACACACACACACACACACACACACACACACTCAAAACTGTTGTTTCTACCTTTGCTTTTCAACTGTATAATAATGACTACCTGATCTGATGTTGAAATCTTTAATCCACCCTGCATTGTGCATTGGTTGTTCACAGTGTCACTATGAGGTCTAGCTTTATTCTGTTCTGTCAAGATCCAGTTTACCCAATGCTACTATTTGCTAAAAATTAAATCCTTTCCTAATGTGTATGTTCAAAATTATTGTTAAAAATGTCTATGGATTACACTGAAATGGGAAGACCTCTGGCAATATCAGTTCTTTACCATAGATTTATACTCTACTCTTCATGAAGTTAGTAATTATTGTTAATTAGTTATATTTTTGAAATCAAGAAGTGTGATAAGTCTTCTAATTGCTTTGTGTATTCAGAGACTATTTTGTCCTGTGTGAATTTTAGGATTATATATATATATGAAAACCTTTCAGATATTGACCAAAATAACATTAAACTGTATTGCTACTGTATTGTATTAAACACTGTAAGTGTTTAAGGTCATTTTAGCAATGACCTAGGATACCTTTAAATCATTTATGGCTCCTTCAGCATATTCATTCAGTGGCCTAAAGTGTTTGTTCCACAAATTCCTGTGTTTTTTTTTTTCTGGGAGATGTTATTATAAATGTAAAATTATGTTTTTCAAATTTCTTTATATCTGGTTGACTGACAGTAGAAAGAAATTAAAATATTTTTTATTTTTCATTTAGTTTTTAAAAGATTTATTTATTTTATATACTCTAGTACAATGTCACTCTCTTCAGACACACCAGAAGAGGGCATTGGATCCCATTACAGATGGCTGTGAGCCACCATGTGGCTGCTGGGAATGAAACTCAGGACCTCTGGAAGACCAATCAGTGCTCGTAAATGCTGAGCCATCTGTCCAGCCCTAAAATATTTTTTTATATTTTATTTTGTATAAACATATTGTGTTTACTTATTTTCAATCTTTCATGTAATCTAACATGTTCACATATAAAATCATACCATCTGAAAATAGATACTGTTATTCTTTTCATTATACTTTAAAGGCTTTTTTCCATTTGTCTAATTGAGAAATGGTAGACACTGAAAGAATGGGTATAGTTGCCTTATCTATAATCTTAATGAAAACATACTTTTGTTTTCCGTAGAAGATTGTACTGACTATGCTTTATTGACAGTTTTTATCATTTTGAAATAAATTGATTTCCAAGTATTTTTTTGTGCGGAGCTGAATTGTGTCAAATGTTCTTCTATATCTATAGAATTAATCATGTGATATGTATCCTCATTTAATTAATATGCTCTATTAGGCTATAGACAAAGCAGAAGGAAAATTAGGAAATACTCCATGTTCTTATGATAGCAATAATTTTGGTGGGAAAACACAAATAATAAATACAGTTCAGATACATATGACTTCATAAAAATAAAACTTCATGAGAGAAAGATATCTTCATCAATAAAGTGATATTGAAATCAGTGAGTTGGAAGAAATTATTAGAAAAAAACACAACTGATAAAAGATTAAGATTCAAAATAGGTAAGGGGTTCTAAAACTCAATAAAAAATAAAAAATGGATAATAATTTCTATGAAAAAGACATATACATTGTCAACAAGTATATGTCAGCAGGTTCAACCCTGAATGCAGAACAAACCATAATGATACATGACATTACATCTGTGAGGGGAAAAGACACATATTTGGCAAGAAGACAATGAATATGAACAAAAATGTTTGTTTTATATGGGGCTTGCTTCTCAAAGGCTCCTGTATGGGACCTGTGGTTCTCAATGGGATATAGGGGATGGAGGAATCTTTACAAAATGAGACTGAGTGGGGGATTTCAAGTCCCTAGGAGAACTACCATGAATATATCAATGTGGTTATTATGAGAATAAGCTATTATAGAATTGAGTCTTCACATTTGATCCTATATGTACGCCTTCCATGATGGAACCTGCCAAGATGAAATACATCAAAGAAGGTCTACAACTTGGATATACATAAGAGCACATATTGGGGGGTTGGCTTTCAAATTCTTTATGCTATTAGTTTGCCTCAAATGCAATCATTAGACATTAATGCGTAAAGAAATAAAAAATCTTGTTAATATTAATGGTATAAATTCTGAATCTCCAGTGAAAAATAGAATGGAGGTTGCTTATTAATTATAGTGAAACTTTTGTAGGACATAGATATATAACTTTTGATTAAAATAATTAAGATCTCGATCTCAAGGAAATAACTCAGTTTCCATGGTCATTGCATTGCTATTCACTATAACCAAGCTACAGAGGCAGTTCAAATGTCCATCTACTCAAGTAAGGATTAATCACCCTTTTAAAAGAAGAAAACACTAGTTCTAGTAACAACATTCATGGTGCTCAAAGGATTTATCAATGTAAATAAGTCAGACACATAACATCTGGTACATCCTTTCCCCCATATGAACTACCAAAAAATTGCAAATTTATAGGAACAGAAAACAGAATGGTGATTAAAATGGATGGAGATAAAATAAGAAATTATTTCATTGGTATGCATTTGGTCATAAGATAAATACATTCAAGAGATGTGCCACACCATGTAAATCAGTATTGTATTACTCATTTATAAATTGAACAGAATATATTTCAAATAAAGTATTCTTGATGTATAACTCGAAGACACAAGAAAACGTGTAGATAATGAATTTACATTATCATCTTGATTTTTGGTAATGCTTTTAAAGGTGTATGTTCTACTTCATCAATATGTACACATTAAAAATATATAATTTTAAATTATGTTTTAAAGTTTCTCATAGGAAGTAATCATGCATCATATCATGCTTGGCACTCCAAGTCTCTTCTAGCCTAAACTACTATACTCAACAAAATTTTAATCATCACAGATGAAGAAAAAAGACATTATACAGCAAAACCAAATTTAAACAAATTCTATCAATGACTCTAGCTCTAGAGCACATTTTGTGAGGAAAACTGCAACTCAAGAAAGCTAACAACACCCAAGAAAACAAAGGAAATACAAAAAACCTACACAATCAAAACCAAAAGAAAGGTCTCTCTCTCTCTCTCTCTCTCTCTCTCTCTCTCTCTCTCTCTCTGATACACACACACATACACACACACACACACAAACACATACACAAACACACACACTATTACCACCAACATCAAAATAACAGACTAAAAGGCAGAGAGACGGTGCCCAAATTAACAAAACGAGAAAGGAAATGGGGGACATAACAACAGGCACTGAGTAAATTCAAAGTATCATTAAGACGTACTTCAAAAGCCCATACACCACAAAATTGGGAAAACCAAATTAAATATGTGGTTTTCTTGATAGATACAACCTACCAAAGTTAAATCAATATCAAGTAATCAGTTTAAATAGTCCTATACCAAATGAGAATTTAGAAGCAGTCATCAAAAGTCTCTAATCCACAAAAAAAAAACCAAATGGTTATGTCAGAATTCTACCAGACCTTCAAAGAAGAACTAATACCAATACTCAAACTATCCCACAAAGTAGAAACAGAAGTAACATTGCCAAACTCTATATTTGAGGCCAGAGTCATCCTCATACATAAGTCATAAAAAGACTCAAAGAATAAAAAGAATTTCAGACCAATTAACCTTATGAACATTGATACTAAAATGCACAATATAGTACTGGCAAACCGAATCAAAGAATACATAAAAAACATTGTCCACCAAGATCAAATATGCTTCATCCCAGAGATGCAAGGATGACACAACATATAAAAATCCACCAAGGTAATCCACCATATAAGCAAACTGACTGAAACAAATGAACAAAGAACCACCAGAGGATCATTTCATTAGATACTGAAAAAGCCTTTGATGAAATTTGCAACTCCCTCATGATAAAAGTTTTGGAGAGATCAGGGATATAATGTGCATGTCTAAACACAGTAAAGGCAATATTCAGCTAGCCAGTAGTCAGCATCAAATAACTTTAGAGAAACTTAAAACAACTCCACCAAAATGAGGGACAAATAAGGCTGTCCATCTCTCTCTATCTCTTCAATATAGTACTTGAAGTTCTAGATAGAGCAATAAGATAATTAAAAATGATCACAGAGATACAATTTGGAAAGGAAGAAGTCAAAGTATCATGAAAATGGCTATCTTACCTAACACAATCTATAAATTCAATGAAATGCCCATCAAAATTCCAACACAATTCTTTACTGACCTTGAAAAAGCAATTCTCCACTTCATATGAAAAATTAAAAACAAAAAACAATAAAAGAACTTCTGGAGATAAAACAATCCAGAATCCCACTGGGTAGAAACAAAATGAGATTTTGAAAGGACAAAACTGCAAAATGTGGTATGTAATGAGAATATGACAAAGACGATCTCTGCTAAATTAATCCAAAACTTTTTAATCAGTCCAAATGATTCAATTAATCAGAATGTAAGAAATTGATATTTTAAATAATAAAGAAATAATATTTTACTTTTATTATTGTTTGTGTGATGTGTAAGTGTGTATGTGTGCTTCTGTGTGTGTTCATGTGAGTACAGGCATGTGCATCACTTAGCTCATTTCTGTATATAAGATAGCTTTTCTGGAGATGGTGATTTCTTTCCACTACAAGTTCTGAGGCTAAACTCAAGTTGTCAGGGTTGCAACAAAAAATATTTTCCAGAATGAGCCATCTCACCACTGAGAAGCATAATATTATGGATATTTTTTAATACTATAGCTAATTTAGAAATGAAGTGCTCAAAGAGTAGAATGGCCTACTGGGATTAAAAAGATAACTTCTAGTTACACCCTCACAAAGTCAGAGTCACAAAACAAAGAACCATAAGAAGCCAACCAACAGTAATGAAATTTCTACATACTTTCCTGAGTTCTAATGTGTAGCAAATATAGCATTCTGAGGTTCATCTAAGAAAGTGTTGTGCAAAGCCCTAAAATTTAGGGCCCCTTTTCTTCATTTATCTTTGTAGATTTTTATAATCAACAAACCTGTTATTTTTTTAATTGAGTTGTCCATTTATTTTACATCCTGATTGCAACTTACCTCCTTCCTTTCTTCCCAGCACCTCCCTCTCATCTCAGTTCCCCACTCATCCACCACTCCTACTTTTTTTTCAGGAAAGGGGAGGCCTCCCACAGATATTAATTAGCATGGCAATAAGACTGCTTAAATCTTCTTCTATTGAGAGAGAAAGAGAGAGAGGGAGAGAGAGAGAGAGAGACAGAGAGAAGCTCTGTTAGGGGAATGGGATCCAAATGAAGGAAAGGTAGTCAGAGACAGCCCCTGCTCCCATTTTAGTGATCTCACATGAAGCCCCAGCTGAAGAACTGTCACATATGTGCAGAGGACCTAGGTCCATTTCATGCATGCTCTCTGATTAGCCATTCAGTCACTACAGCCCCTATGGGCCTATATTAGCTTGTTCTGTGGATTTTCTTGTAGTGACCTTGACCCCTCTGGTTCATTCAGTCCTTCTTCCCTTTCTTCCTTCCTTTTTTCAACAGAATTCCTCAAGCTCCACTTAATGTTTGGCTATGGGTCTGTACATCTGTTTCTATCAGTTGCTTGGTGAAGCCTCTCTAATGACAGTTATGCTAAGCTTCTGTCTGCAAATATAACACAATATCATTAATAGTGTCAAGAATAGACTCCCTCTTGTGGCAAGGGTCTCAAGCTGAACCAGTCATTGTTTGGCCATTCCCTCAGATTCTGCTCTATCTTTCAGCCCTGCATACCTTATAGGCAGGAAAATCTGTAGGTCTAAGGATTTGGGCTGTATTGATGTCCAATTCCTCCATTGTAAGTATGGCCTGAATACAACAGATAGCCATTTCAGTCTCCATCTTTCCCATTTCTAGGAGCCTTAGCTAGGGTCACTCTTATAGATTCCTGGGAGTTTTCATTATTCTAGGTTTCTAGCTTGTCCCAGAGATGGCCTACTCCATGCAGTTGCCTTTCCCCCTGTCTTCCACCTAAGTTACCCTCCTGTATCCATCTCCAAACTGTCCCCTAGTCAGTGTCCTCCCTCCATCCACCCAAGGTATTGCCTCTATTTCCTCTTCTCAGTGAGATTCTCTATAGACCTTGAAAGAGCAATTATCAACTTCATATGGAAAGATATCAACAAACAAAACAAACAAGCAAACAAACACAAAAATCAAAACAATAAACAAGATACCTAACACAAATCTGTGTAATTAAAGAACTTCTGGAGGTATTACCATCCCTGATTTTAAGCTGCACTACAAAGTAATAGTAATTTTAAATAGCATAGTATTGATATAAAAACATACACGTTGATAAATAGAATTGAATGGAAGACCCAGAAATAAACTCACACTCCTACAGACACCTGAATTTCAACAAAGAATCTAAAAACACACAATGGAAGAATGAATGATCTTCAAAAATGATGCTGATCTCATTGTACATCTTCATGAAGAAGAATGCAAATAGATCTGTATTTATCACTCAGTACAAAACTCAGGTACAAGCAGATAAAAGGCCTCAACATAAAACTGGACTCACTAAATCTAATAAAAAAGAGTTTAAGGCACTGCCTTAAACACATTAGTACGGAAGAGATCTGCCTGAACAGAACACCATCAGCTCAGTCACTAAGATCAACAATTAATAAATCAGACCCCAATGAAACTAAATGCATTTTGTAAGGCAAAGGACACTGTCAGTAGGACAAAACAGCAGTATACAGAATGGTAAAAACCTTCACCAACCCTACACTCAACAGAGGGCTAATATTCAGAATATATTAAAACTCAAGAAGTCAGACAACAACCAAAATACTCAATTAAAATAATGGGGTAAAGAACTAAACAAAGAATTCTCAACAGAAGGCTTTCCTAACAGCTGAGTCCATTAGTGTTCAACAACCTCATTCACCAAGGAAATACAAATAAAATGGTTGCTGAGATTCCATCTTAAACTCCTCAGAATGTTAAGATAAATAACTCAAATCATAAACGTACTTGTAGGGATGTGGAGCAAGGGGAACACTCCTTCATTGCAGGTGAAAGTGCAAACTTGTATAACCACTTTGGAAATAAATCTGACAGTTTCTCTGAAAATTTGGATTAATTCTATCTCAAGACATAGATGTAGATCTATATTTTTCAAAACCTAGTTTAGTAAGGGTACTTAAACATTTTAATCTCTATTCTAGCCCACTACACACCAGAGGTAGTGGAACGGAAAGGTTAATATGGCAAAAGAGGATGGGAACCTACTTAGAAATAGTTCTTTGGGGTGATCTCTATCTTCATTGTCAGGATAGCAGCAATTCAGCTCACATGCATCAGCAGCCAGCAGTAGCTTGATCTCCTTGAAAACTCCATTCCAGCAATGACAGTTGGATCCAGAAGAAACTGTAGACTCTGCCGATTGGCTGGCCCAAGTCAGAGGAAACAGAAAGAAGCAGCCAGAACAGCTCCAGAAGTTCTTTGGTGTGTTTCTTTCTGCAACAAATGATGATCAGCAGAGAAGGCAAGGAGAAAATAAGAGCTACATTGTTTTCAGTGAATACTAGTTTCAGCAAAGCCCAACAAAGACCAGCAAAGAATGGCTAGGCAAACCAGTGCCACACATCATCATCCACTGTCTGTTGAGTTATACTTACACCCTTTGCAATTATCACATGATGCCTCAAGTGTCTGCTCTACCAAAACATCACTTTCCCCTTTACCAGGCAGCTTCAAGATAAATACCATGTGTCTGCTCTCAGCAAAACATTTCCCCAAATGTCTGCTTCAGCAAAAAATCCCTCATAAGACAGTTTCCAGAAAAATATCACATGACACAACTGAGTGTCCAAAGAAACCAGAAATCTCCACTTCATACAGCTATACCACTCATTGCCATATACTCAAAAGATGTTCTACCATACCACAAGGATGCTTGATCAACTATGTTCATAGCAGCTTTATTTGTAACAGACAGAAAGTGAAAACAACCCAGATGTCCCTCAACCAAAGAATGGATAAATAAAATGTGGTTTATTTACAAAATGGAATACTACTCAGCTATTAAAGACAAAGACATAATAAAATTATCAG
The DNA here is from genome assembly GCA_019843965.1 of Rhynchomys soricoides. Classification (NCBI taxonomy): domain Eukaryota; kingdom Metazoa; phylum Chordata; class Mammalia; order Rodentia; family Muridae; genus Rhynchomys; species Rhynchomys soricoides. Next base: position 1,208,893 of record JADRCH010000252.1, on the reverse strand, counting down.
GCAAATGGATGTAGAAAATATCATCCTGAATGAGGTAACCCAGACTAAGAAATAAATACATGGTACATACTAACTTGTAGGTGAATAGTAGCTATAAAGTACCAGATAACAATACTATAATCCACAGACCCAAAGAAGTAACAAGAATGGCTCAAGAGAGTATGTTTGAATTTCACTAAGTAGGTAAGATAAAGGAAACCTGAGAAGTGGATGAAAAGAGAGAACTGGATGGGAGACAGGGTGGGGATTAAATGTAAGAGCAATAGAGATGGGTGTAAGAGAGCTGGGAGAGACAAGGAAAATTATTGGGGGCATCTCTGAGACAAGCTGGAGACCTGGGGCAGAAAAGGCTCCTGGGAGGATATGGGGAAGACTGTTGCTTAGACTCCTCACAGTGGGAAATATGGAGCAGAGATTGAAGGAATGGACAACCATGGACTGGCCCAAATTGTGACAAAGCCCATGGGTTCAGCCTACCCTTGACACTATTAATGATACTCTGTTATGCATGTAGATAGGAGTTTAGCACAAGTGACATCTGAGAAGTTTCATCAAGCAATTAACCTTACCCCATGGAAGTTCATAGAGACAGAACCACTAACCAAAGAGCATGCATGGACTAGATCTAGGCGCTCAGATGTGAGGATTGATCTTCATCTTCATGAGGCTTCCCCCAAAATTTTAATGGAGGCTGTCTCTGACTCAGACTCTGTTGCCTGTCTCTGGATCCCTTTCTCATAGCTGGGCTGCCATTTCTGTCCTCATTGAGAGAGGATATGCTTAGCCTTGATGAGACTTGATGTGCCAGTGCAGATTGTTAAGGGGGCAGGATGAGGATTACAAATGACACCTCCCCTTCTCCTCAGAGAAGGGGGGGGAGAACGGAAGTAGAGGGTGAGAGGGTAGGAATGGTAGGAGAGAAAGGAGGGTACGCAATCAAGATGCAAAGTTAATGATAAATAAATTCCTGAAAAATTATTATTCATGCCCATGTATTAAAATAAACATTATTTTAAAATCAACTTTTGTTTTAAAAAAAAATATGTTTTATAGGAAACATTATAAGAAACTCATGTTTGTGAGATTTTTTTTTTTTTCTCTCAAGGATAACTTCCTAACAGTTTTACTTTTTAAAGTATCTGGAAAGAAAAAAGCTTGCTGGGCCTTAACCTTAGACAAACAACTGTGAGAGTAATTCTTATTTGCCAGTTGTAATTGTCATCTCAGAGGCTCACTGTTGAATAAGCTCATCCTTTCTAGTTCTTCCTGAATTTTGGCTGGCTAGTTCAATTCAGCTGTTCTAGATCCAAATATGCTCTAAGCTTACTGATTCAAACTTGCTTCTCTTGCCTTCTCACTGAAATGCTCTGCTTAGTAAAACTCTCTGAATTCAGTGAATTGAACAGCACCGAATGCATGAACTGAATGGAACTGAAAGAACTTAACTGACCTCAACTGCATTTGATGGAAGTGTACTCTGCTCAACTGCATTCAACTGAACTGAGCTCAACTGAACTGTGCCTAACTAAAATAAACTGAACTCACACACTTTTTCTCTGCACTGCTCTTAAGTAGTCTCTTTTTCCTTTCTGGCCCTATGAGAGTGTGTGTATCTATCCCTGACTCATTCTGTCAGATCTTTCTCTGATTCATCACTCTGTCTGTACCTCAGTTAGAGTTCACTGTTTAGGACTAAAAGTGCTTAGTAAAGGGGTGTCTGTATTCAAGCCAGAATGATTAAAGTTGTATCTTTTCAGCTGAAAGGTCTTTGGATGTGATCCCTTGCTAGAGCAGCCATGTTGCTGGAGTAATATTCCTCTACAAAGAACTATGGACAACAGTGAAATATTGCAAACAGGAAAATGATCTTTCTCAGATAAGCAATAAATGGATAGAGAAGGTTGCATTTATATGTTTGGGAATACATAACACATACATACACATGGATATATATATATATATATATATATATATATATATATATATATGCATAGACATATATACAAACCATATATATTTTTGTACACACATATATATGTATTCTCATCAGCAAGTTTCTCTACCTTTGGCTGTTGTAGTAATTCTTCTCTGATATGAGTTATGAGTACCTGTTTCTTTGAGCTCCCAGCATGGACTTAAGACAAGTGACTCTTGGAATTACTGAAATAACCAAGAAGGGTCTCAGCAACTACTGACTTTTTTGCTTTTCCAGCTGGAGACAGTCAGGAGTACCAAAATCACATCATGTAAGACTAAGATCTGCTGCTAGAATATATATCTACAAAGATATATCTATATCTATTCATTTATCTCTCTGTCTCTCTATTCTATCAGCTCTATTCACCTAGAGAATAACCAATATAATGCAGATTTGTTATATTACCTCATATTAAATTCTCTCTGCTTTATGTTTCATATATATTATATCAATAACTTTACCCTTTAAATACTCTTTTCATAGGCCAGGAATATTGGCATCTTCACAACGTTATTTCTGAAAGCAATCTATTATTGCTTATATCTTTTCTGTTAATGAATCAGGAATTACCCTGTAAATTCGATTTCAGAAAGTACCTTTCTCTTTATGTGTCATTTTTAATTTAAAAAGAAATATTTCCTCATGAAAGGTGTGTGTTTCATTCAGCCCAAACATGTGCCTTTGACATTAAGAAGTTCTACATGTTCAAACTAAAATTCTTCCAGGTTCTCTGTTATGTCAAATTCCCTGCTAATCAGGGATTTCTTATGGTTGGAAATATGTTCAGATCAGCAACCTCTCTCATCATTCTCTCTCACTTCTGAGACATTATACTGACTCTAAAGCAAGGTAAGGACCTGCCAGACCTACAAATTAAAAGAACTTTCTGGACCATCAGAAAAGATGAATTCCTTCATTTTTATTATAATGTCAGATTCTTAAAGACTGAGAGCTTCTGGTCTTGCATTATGGAGGTTGTAATGATTCCTCTTTCTTGTCATTTTACACATTTCAAACTCTATATGTATCAAAGAATGTTAAAATATTTTGAAAATCTTCAAAAACACTTCATTGCATATCCTATGGATGTCATTTTGTGTAAGTATTTTTACTTCAAATTGTTGTTGTCACAATCCAAACAGAAGCAGCCCTCTCTTGGCTTTATTCACCAGAGAGAAGACATTTAGATAGGAAGGTTATCAGTACTTCTCTTGAGACTGAGTGATCCAATTCCTCTCACTGTTATATTTTGTTTGCATTACTTTTGGTAGCAGGATAAAATCATAAAAACACCAAAACAACTAATTTTTTTGAAACAATTATTTAAGATCTTAAAATGACTTCCACATTCCCCATTTCTCCCTCTGTCTGCCCATCAACTATCTCGTGTGTGTGCATGCAAGTGTGTGTATGTGTGGTGTGTGTGTGCGTGTGTGTGTGTGTGTGTGTGTGTGTGCGTGTGTGTGTAAGTGTTTTGAATGCATGTACAGAGGCCAGATCAGAATATATGGTATGGTTTTTTTCCATGCTTGTATTGATTGATCAGTGAGTTCTCAAGGCTCATGCAGCCAAGTTCAGGTTTTTATTTAGGAGCTAGAAATTAGAACTCAAATGCTCATGCTTGAGGAACAAGTACTCTTAAAAATGAGTTAGCTTATAATTCATGGAGTAAGTCTCCTTTCAATTAATCTCAAACACTTTTTAATGTTTAATGTTTAATGAAAAAATGTAAAGTATTCAAAAAGTTGAATTTTGAAAGTCAGAAAACTCAAGTTTCCTCTTCAACTCATGACTTGAGTCTCGAGTGTGCTCTGAATATCACTGTTAACAGATAGAAGTCCAAGGGTGTGTGTGATGTAATAACAAAATAACCAAAATGATTCATTTCCACAGCAAATTTGCATATATAATTCCATAGACAAGTGTGCATATGGAAGAACACACAAAATAAAACAAAGGATTTCATTTCTGAAAATATTTGTTATGCATCACATGAATAACATTTTGCCAGAATTCTGAGCTGAAAATATCAGATCTGCTATCTTGTGGCCAGAATTTTATGGCTAAATTTCATATATATATATATATATATATATATATATATATATATATAAATTTATTATTATTTAATCATATGTAGGGTGTGTGTGTGTGTGTGTGTGTGTGTGTGTGTGTGTGTTAGGTTAAGGCAATTTTCCAATTGCAGTGATATTTTTAAACATTCTGTTTTTCAGGTCAGTTAAAGCATCTTGCTACTTGATTACTGACTATTATCCTTAGTGTACCATATGTTCAATGTAGGTAGCATTCAGTAACGTTTGTTTGCATTGTATTACCTTTGATATTTGAGATTTGTGTGGGAGTAGGACTCATCAACACATGCCTAATGGGTGGTGGTATTTATGAAAGAAAGTTCCAGAGAGTTTGCTTCATTTTCTCAAGGGCTATGGGTTAACAGATTTACTTCTTGAAGGAAAAACAGCAAAAATAACGAAAACAACAACAACAACAACTTAGCTAATTTGTTCTACACCAAATATCAGAAATAAAATCAGAAAATAAATAGTATCTGGATGATGTCCCCCCAAAAAATAAAATAAAATCTCATAGAAGCTGGTCATGGCAAGGGTACTTGCCATTAAACTCCAGACTCTGAAAGCAAATGCACATGATTTTCTGTTATTTTTAAGTCATCTTGGTCTATATAGTCATTCCAGGCCAGCCAGAGATGCACCATATGAACTTGTTCCAAAATAAAAATAAATAGAAAGCAACAACAATAACAATAAGCACAGTAAAATATTTAATTCTTAGATTGTTAGAACATTAGGGAACACTTTCATGTTTTGTGCCTTCCTTTTTAAAATAGATAGCTTGCTATTTTAGGATGTGCATTACTATTCTGCCTCTATAATAACTAATTTGAAATGATATTTTAGAGTATTTTACATTAACATTTAAGGGAGCCTCTGTAATCATATTTCTATCAGATTTTATGTATGCTTGCTGCTTTTTCCATGAAGGTATTTAAAAATACCTATATGTCAATGTAGTTGTCATATTTCAAGGAAATTGAAATGGCTAGGATATACACTCACATCCTGGGAAGATAGCTGAAAGCAACTTATTTTTTTCAAGCATTATTAACCAAAAAGACTTTACTAAATTCAAGATGATCCATTGAGAAAAAAAGACCAAAATAAGGTGACTTTGTACAAAAGAAATTATAAATACCAAACAAGTTCATAAGCTATATTTCAATTATATATATTTATATTTATTATCATTTTCAATATCTAGGAACCATTTATGTTGTCAAAGCAGCCTAGAAAGATCTTCATTCCACTTTAATGATGTCTCATGGGGACTATGTTTTATACAACTCTTTGGCTTAATGGCCTATATAAATATGCATCTATAAAACAAAAAGATGGAGATATATTTATATGGATACATATGGTAATGATAAGATTTTGGTCAAGGAGGCCAATAATACAGGTTGGAGAAAAAAAACAGCATTATGAACATTTGCTGCTGGTCAAAAAGGATAGCTGTCTACAAAGGCATGTAATCTGTGTCAAATCTTATCTGTGTTTTTTTTTTTTTTTTTAAAAAAAGGATCAATTTCAAGTGGATCAAGAACCTCACCATAATGTCCTGAGTTCTAAACAGAAGTAGAGAATACCATTTTACACATTGGAACAAGGAAGGACTTTTTGATCAGGACTCCGATATTGCACACATTACAACGAATCAGCCCCAAATGATTTTTCTACAACACAACTCCTTCAGCTATGGTTCTGTGATCATAAGAGAAAATTAGGCAGGAAAATTGTAATAGCCAAAGAAACAGAGTTTGCTGTGAAATTTGTCTCTTAGAAATACCACAGAAGCTATACACATAAAGTCTTATCAACATGTTTGCCTAAACAAAACCTGTACAAAGACAACACTGATAGACACACTAATGTGGAAGACAGAAAGTTCAGAAGACCACAGTACCATATAAAGAACATCAAGTAAGGAAGGAATGCCAAGAGGAAAAGAAATGGTTTTCCTTCGGGAAGAGCCAGGAATTGCTTATCCAATTCCAAGAGGTGAACACTGAAATCATATACGTACAGGTACATGGAGAGGAGGGGGAAGGTCAGAATACAGGAGTGAATATGGAAAGTTATAACTATAACAATATTTTGAAAGAAATCATATGGGAACTCACCATTACAAAAAAGCAATCTGAATAGAATTATACTGTACCAGGACAGCAATCCCCCTATAAAACACAATGGAATAGCTTTGCACATTCAGAATCATGAGCTCAAATCAACCTTTAAAATAGATTTGAAAAATAGTTTTATTTCAATAAACAAAAGTCTTATTAGCAGTACTATAAATATTATTTAAAATATATCTTTAAATCTACTGGCTGTAAAAGTTTAAAGTAGGTTTTGGTTTATCTATCTTGAAAGTACATCTGGGTAATTGCTTCCAATTGATTTATAGAAATTTTTGAAGAAGAAATGTGTAATTTTCTAATTCTAATAATCATAGCAAATATTACAATTCAGCAGAGTCTTTACAATTACAAAAATTGAAAAAGAGGAATGAAATAATAATACTCTTTGCTCTCCCAGAGCAATAAGCCTTACTTAGATAGTCTTGGCCTAATGTCATTCTAAAACATATGACATTCCTGAAGATCTACATTTTGCTTGGTAATTGTCACAATTATTGATGTTTTTATTATTAAAACATGAACTACATTCAGCAAAATAATAGTTTTGGCAATTGGTTCATTATTTCAGGATTTTTATGTTCTTCTCATTTTATTCATGTGAAGATTATTGGTTTTATTCTTGAGAGATTTTAAAGTAACCTGCTGTGCCATGCCATAGCAATGTTTCCGAAACCATTACACTCGTTTAGTTTGAGTTTATTCATAGTTAAGAAATAAATTAAATAAAACTACATGTGGTCAGTGATTCAATGTAAAGAGGAAATGGTTTATTTTCGTTTTCCTTTATAGCACACTAACTACGAATGGCCAAAGGTGTAATTAAATAGTACCGAAACACATTTATGAAAAAAGTACAGACAACTTGAGAGGTATTATTATTATTTGTATTAGTTTTACATATGTAATTTGTTCACAAATTATTTTTAAAAACCAGCACATAATAACTATTAATTATGAAAGAATGAATAATTGCACATTTTCCCATAGAATTTTTAATCATGTACATTAAAATCAGTATGATTCTTATGAGGTTAAAAACACATAATTTTTTAAAGATTAGCTATAGAGATACAGGGCTACTATAGACTTCAGTATTGCTAGGTTCACTAAAAGAAATTTAGTTTTTTCGTGGTTCTGGAGACTGTAAGTCTATGTTCAGGGTCAGAGTTGTTTTCTGGAGAAGGCCTTTTTTTTTTTTTTGTAACCCTGCTATGTAGCAGTTTCTTCTGAAATGGCAAAAGTCTATCTTTCAGGGAAGCTTAGTAAGGCAAGAAATGAAAACCCCTGCTAATCCACGAGCATGGAAAATCTTTCCATCTTCTGAGGTCTTCTTTGATTTCTTTCTTCAGAGACTTGAAGTTCTTGCCATACATATCTTTCACTTGTTTGGTTAGAGTCACACCAAGGTATGTAATATTATTTGTGACTATTTTGAAGGGTGTTGGCTCCCTAATTTCTCAATTCTACCTCACACCAGTCAGAATGGCTAAGATCAAAACCTCAGGTGACAGAAGATGCTGGCGAGGATGCGGAGAAAGAGGAACACTCCTCCATTGCTGGTGGGATTGCAAGCTGGTACAACCACTCTAGAAATCAGTCTGGTGGTTCCTTAGAAAATTGGACATAGTATTACCTGAGGACCCAGCTATACCACTCCTGGGCATATACCCAAAAGATTCTCCAACATATAACAAAGACACATGCTCCACTATGTTCATAGCAGTCTTATTTATAATAGCCTGAAGCCAGATGTCCCTCAACAGAGGAATGGATACAGTAAATGCAGTACATTTACACAATGGAGTACTACTCAGCTCTTAAAAACAATGAATTTATGAAATTCTTAGGCAAATGGATGGAGCTAGAAAATATCATCTAGAGCAATGTAACCCAATCACAAAAGAGCACATATGGTGTGCACTCACTGATAAGTGGATATTAGCCTAAAAGCTCCAAATACCCAACATACAATTCACAGATCATATGAAGCTCAAGAAGAAGGAAGACCAAAGAGTGGGTGTTTTGGTCCTTCTTAGAAAGAGGAACAAAATACTCACGGGAGAAAATATGGAGACAAAGTGTAGAGCAGAGACTGAAGGAAAGGCCATCCAGAGACTGCCCACCTAGGAATCTACCTCATATAGAGTCACCAAAGCCAGACACTATTGTGGATGTCATGAAGTACTTGCTGACAGGAACCTGATATAGCTGTCTCCTGAGAGGCCCTGCCAGAGCCTTACAAATACAGAGGTGGATGCTCGCAGCCAACCATTGGACTGAACGTGGGGTCCTCAATGGAAGAGTTAGAGAAAGGACTGAAGGAGCTGAAGGGGTTTGCAACCCCATAGGAAGAACAACAATATCAACCAACCAGACACCACTCCCCAGAGCTCCAAGGGACTAAGCCACCAACCAAGGACTACACATGAAGGGACCCTTGGCTCCAGCCACATATGTAGCAGAGGATGGCCTTGTCCTTGAGGATGATTACCAAAGTCCAGCTATTAAAGAATTGAAGTCCAGCAATCAAAAGCCCATGTTGATTCACCTACTTAACCTGCCCAATTAAAATTAAACACATCATCCTAACATGGGGTTTCCCCCTTTACGTTTATAAAGCCCTATTTTTCTACATGCCACATCTGTCTACTCTCCATATAGAAGCAGTCCTTTGTCTTCCAGGACAAATGCCCCTCCTCCCTCTCCCATGTTCTCTTCCCTTTCCTCTCATCCTCTCTCTCTCTGTCTATGTCTATTCATTGTCCTCTGTCCCTCTGGGACAAAGATATTTTCTTTGTACTGAGAACTTTATCTTGGGCATTCTGGGCCAATTGTTTCCCTATCACAGTGTGCTCCAGGTTCTCAGCTTTGTGATCTGTAATCCATGCTATGGTAGGCTTTGGTGATACAACTTTCTTTGGATTGTATCTTCACCTGAAACCTCTCACCCAAATTCCTGTAAGTAACCCACATAAAACTCATTGGTTCACTAAGTTGAATATTGGTGCAGTCATTACTTTAGTTTGTCATTGGTCCTTTTCTGAGGTGAATAGACATGTGTTCTTTCTATCTCTCAAGAAAATAAAAGGCTATCACATTGTAGGCAATGCTCTCAATCTGTCTTCATTTGAGTTCTTTGGTTTTGCTGTATGAGAAAGGATCCAATGCCTGTTTTTTTTCCTTCTTTATAAAACCATATCATTTGTGATTAAGGCCACATCCCTATAAGATCATTTATTTTTGGTTGTGTCAGTAAAGGGATTTTCCCCATTTATTGGGAGATAGATCTACAACAATTGAGGGCAAAGGGAATAATTCAGGTCATAATAACAGTATACATTCTTATTGGTGCATTTACACAACATGTAGTTAGGCTCTTCTTTGCACTGAGCATTCTGTTATTATGGAATGCTAAGATTCCTACACAAGGGAAATTATAGCATAGTAAGGAAGAATCACTGAGTGTAGGGTACTATTAAGGAAATAAATGATGAAAGATAAAAATGTAAATAAAGAGATCTACTAATGAGTTAAAACCAGTGATAGAATATCAGTCTGGATCAATCACTTCATATTTGTATGTGATTTACTTAAACATTCAATTTAAACATTTAAACAAACATTATATGGATATAAATTTCTCTTCTTTGTCGTAATTATTTTAATGGAGCAGTAAATATTACAAGTATGAAATAACATTTTATTGCATATAGAAGCACAGTTAGTTTATGTTTCTGGGCATGTGAAATAAGATGACACTATCTGATACCTGCAGATATTGGGTGTTGTTCAAAAGAGATCAACTTTCTAAAAAATTGATTTAGCACACATTAGTTATGGAAGGAAACCCAAATATAATGACTAACTCTTGACTGAAAAACAGTTGCTTTTGAAAACCTTTTCTAGTGTCAACATGAAAAACAAAGCCTTCTCATAAGGAAGGATTCCTAGTGGACACACCCTTTCGATCTAATGCTCCTGATTTGAAAAGGAGCTTGCCATTCTCATTTTGCCAGCTGCAAACTAGCACAACATACATGAAGAAATTGTTTTTGAAAAAATGCCCAATAGGGATAACAGAACTATAATCCCCCAAAAAGGGGGAAATAAATGAAACCAGGGTCTCTTTGACTGTAAACCCTGAAACATTTTGTTTTATAAGATACCTTAATGGAGGTTTACTTGTATGTTCTATTATAATAAAGGTAAATAAATATGAAAAAAATAAGAAAAAAGAGAATTATGATTCTCATAGCTCTCTGCTGGAGTCAATTTTCAAACTGAGAGGCAGAGAGGAAGAATTATGTAGTTTTTATCAGATTTGAAGATAACAAAGTGGTTAGAAATGAAGAAGAACTCAAAAACCTGGCACTACCACTTGCCACTCATCTGCCTTGAGTGAATGCTTGCAGAGGGATACCCTGATATCCCCACCCTTGCCCTTTGACACCAGTAGCCAAAGGGAAAGCTAGCCTCAGGCCAAGAGGGCAGTGGGAGAGCTAACCCTGCTCCACATGGGTTACTGCACTTGAGAGAGCAGGCTCTCTCCCTTGCCTGGTCAGCACAATAGAGCTGGCCCTGGTGGCAAAGTTTCACCTGAGCCAGACAGCCTGATAGGCATGAGAATGGGAGCTGTGAACCCATGTTAGCTGCAGCATTGTATGAGCTAGCTGGGGCTGTTGTAAAGAACTGACCTTTGTGTTGTGGGTTCTGGAGAGCTGGTAGTCTGACCAGTCAGCTCCTACCCAGGCCATTGAATGGGTCCAGCCATATGTCTGCCTCAATAGAAACTGATGAAGTGCATGAAGTGGCTGGTCCTGCAGATCCAAACCCTTCCAATCTCCATGACAAAGAGCAACAGCAAGATAGGAGTTGAGGTGGGAACCAGGATTGATAGTGTCACAGAAGCCAGATGCCTAAAACCAAACCAATGACTCATTGCAATGAACATTTGCAAGTAAAGGTGTATGGGCAGAGTGGTATATTTTGGACACACTGCATACACTACAACTTCCACAAGACTTCTTTTTTTCTTTTGGAGAGGATGTTGCAAGGGTGGAGGAAGGATGTGAAGAGACAGGGTGGTGAGTAAGATTCAGTACATGATATAAAATTCACAAAGAATAAAGAAAGAAAGAAATGAACAGGAAAAATTAGGAACTCAGAAAGATATGTAAAGAAAGAAATCCAGGAATATGAACAAGAGTCTTTTGAGAGTTTGTACAACATACTGAAGTTTTGATTCTACTAATTTTTATAAAAAAACAAACTTAAGAGGGACAATCTCAGCAATTCTTGTCACTCAGACAGTGACAGCATTAGCAAGGTGTGAGATCAAGGTAATCCCAATGTGATATCAATTAGAAATTCCTTTGGTTAAACAAAGACAAAGATAACAATATATGTATTGCTCTCCTCAAGATGCCATAACAACAAAAAACTGAACCAAACCAAACCAAACCAAACAACAAACATCACAGGATGCAACCAAACATTTATTTTAACCATATTTACTTTAGAAAATCAAAATTAAGACAGCAGCAGCAAATTAAGTTTCTGCTAAAAGACCCTTCTACCCCCTCCCTTCTTTTTGCCCCTGCGTCTTTAAGAAGACTGTGTCCTTACATAGTCTTTCTTCACTGTATGAAGGGAGCAGAAGACATTTATCTAGTTCCCTATTTTTATGACACTGCGGTAATTTAAATATAGTTGACCCAGGGAGTGGCCCTATCAGGAGCTGCAGTATGTATGGCACTGCTGGAAGAAGTGTATCACTATGAGAATAGGCTTTGAAACTCTCCTCCTAGCTGCCTAGGAAACAGTCCTCTCCAGGTCGAAGTTGGATCAAGATATAGAACTCTCAGGTCCTTTTCTAGTACATGTCTACCTGAATGGTGCCATGCTTCCTGTCATGATGATAATGGACTGAACTTCTGAACCTGGAAGCAGGCCCTAATTAAACATTGTTCTTTATAAAAGTTGTTTTGGTCATGGTATCTCTTCACAGCAATGGAAACTCTAAGACAGATATCAAGCATTCCTGATTAGCACTCTACTGTAGAGGAATTTTAACCCAGCAACCTGCTTGCTCTGGCGAGGAATCACTTCTAAAAACCTAGGTCTGTGTAATCTGGCTGGAATGGAGATCATTAATTCCTCTAGCTGGAACAGCCATGCCCTTAGTGTATACCTTGAAGGTAAATTTAGTTTGTAGAACAGAACAGCCATGTATAAAAGTGTCAGGAAATTGAGGGGCAGACAAAATGAGTAATAATCTACTTGAAGTGATGATTTTGTCTGTGTATGATGGGGGAGATTAACAGATTACACAGGACTAAAAAAATGTAAACATTGTAGTAAAATAACTTAATAGTAGCAACTGAAAATCAAAAAGCAAATCAAAGAGGAAAGGGAAAGAAGGCACGGCATTCAGTAACAAAAGTGAATTGTATACAGTACGCATCAGTAACAACATCTAAAAATAAAGGACAAAAACTGTACAGAATAATAAAGTGACAGAGAACTCTCAGCTCCTCCAGCACCATGTCTGCCTGCATGCTCTCATGCTTCCTGCCACCGTGATAATGGACTAAACCTCTGAATCTGTAAGCCAGCTCCAATTAAATGTTTGCTTTCAATAAGAGTTGATTGGTCATGGTCATGGTGTCTCTTCAGAGCAATACAACCCTAACTATAATATATGCACAGATATATTAATAAAAATCTCCCTGTCCCCACTCAAACCATCCAATATTAAGTTTAAAGCAAGCAAAAGATCAATAAGACATAAAATTTCAACAAAGCTGAATGAAAAAAAATAGTTCACAAAAATACCTTTTCATTTTGTGTTGGCCAACTACTCATGTGCATGCAAACTGTCCTGCTTTGTGAATGACACACTGTGAGGCTCCACCTCTTAAGACTCTCTTTTACCTTTGCCAGTAAGTTTTAATTTCAGATGCTTTCTCCATTGCAGATCCCATGTCCTCTTTCCTACTCGGTGTTAGGACCTGTCTGGTTTGCATTTGTGTAGGTCTTATGCATGATGTAATAGTCTTTGTGAGTTCATATGTGTATCTGTCCTATTGTGTCTGAGAGAAGCTGTTTCCTTGGAACTATCCATCACCTTTGGGTCTCAAAATGTTTTGTCTTCCCTTTCCTTGCATATCCTTGAGGTGATGGGTTTGATGAGAACATCTCATTTTTTGACAAGTGTTTCAAAAATCTCTCATTCTCTATACATTCTCCAGATGCGAATCTCTGTGTTATTTCTTATCTAATGTAAGAAAAAAGTTCTCTGATGTAGTTTGAAGAAAGCACTGATGTTTTGAGTACAATATTATGTCACTGAGTGTCATTTTATTGTCATAGTACTGATATTTTCAATTCTAGAGTTTTTATTATTGTTCATTAAAAATTTCCAATAAACAAAGAGACTATATGTATATATATATACACACACACATATATATATATATAATATATATATATATCAATAATAATTAAAGAATAGGGGGTTCATGAATTTGAGCAAAAAAAAAAAACATTGAAACAGAAAGGATAGAGGAAGGGGTGAAAATATAGTACTCATGTATGAAATTCTTCAGAAGAAATATATTAAAGCAAAACAAGATGTTTGGCCGACCAATGAGGGGTGTACTGGATAATTTTATGTCAACTTGACTGGAGCTGAAATTACCTGAAAGGAGGAACTCAATTGAGGAAATACATCCGAAAGGCCAAGCTGTAGAGCATTTTCTTAATTAGTGATTGATGAGGAGGGCCAAGCCCATTTAGGATCGTGCCATCCCTGGGTTAGTGGCCCTGGGTTCTAAAAACAGGCTGACCCCCACTCAATAGACCTGCCTGTCCCTCTAACCAGGGACACAGTCGAGACCTTTACCTTAATACCCACACCAACCAGGACCACAGAGATTCCAGAAGATACAGGATCTGTTCCACTCTGCCAGAGCACCATCACCCTTCTGGGCCATAGGAAAGAGTAGTAGTGGTGGTTCATTTAGGTGGAATACTATTCAGCTACTAAAAACAAGGGCATCATGAATTTTGCAAGCAAATAGAACTAGAAAATATTAACCTGAGTGAGATAATCCAGACCCAAAAGGACATGTATGATATGTACTCACTGATAAGTGAATATTAGCAAAATAGTACAGAGTAGTCATGATACACCTCATAGACCATAAGAAGTTAAACAAGAAGATCCAAGTAAGGATTCTTCAATCCTACCTAGAAAGGGAAACAAAATAATCCTGGGAGACAAAGAGGGCAAGGGACCTGGGTGGGAGAGGAGAAGGGGAGGGGAAAAAAGGTCAAGACTAGGGTGAGGGGAGGAGATAGGAGAGTGGCTCAGAGGGCCAGGAGAATCAATTAAAATATGCAGCTGCCTGGGGTGGGGCAGAGCTACCTGTAGAAAGTCCCAGAGACTGTCATGGGAAAGGCTCCCAGTACTCAATGTGGGTGACATTAGCTAAAACACCCAATAGTGGGGATATGGAACCTGAAGAGACCACCTGTAGTAGTTAGACAGGACCCCTAGTGGAGAGATGGGGACCACAACTCACTTTCAGATTTTATGACCCAAAATTGTTCCTGACTAAAAGAAATACAGGGACAGAAATGGAGTAGAGGCTGAACAAATGGCTGACCAGTGCCTGATCCAACTTGGGATCAATCCCATAGGAAGACATGAAACCTGACACACTATTCCTGATGCTGTGTTATGCTTGCAGACAGGAGCTTAGTATGGCTATCCTCGGAGAGGATCTACCAACAGCTGCCTGAGACAGATGCAGATACATACAGCTGAGCATTGGCTGGAGGTCTGGGAACCCCTATGGAAGATTTAGGCAAAGGATTGAAGGAACTGAGGCATAAGGCAACGCCATAGAAAGACCAACAGTGTCAACTAACATGGACCCCTGGGAGCTTCCAGAGACTAAGCCAGTAACCAAAGAGCATACATGGGCTGGTCCAAGGACCCCAGCTCAGAGATATCAGAAGGCTTCCTTGTCTGACCTCAGTAGGGATGATATGCCTAACCTTGTAGAGACTTGATGCCCCAGGGTTAGGAGGATACAGGAGGGTACTCTCTCAGAGACAAAGGGGAAAGTAGATGGGGGAAATACCTCTGTCAGGCAGAACCAGGAGGGGGCAACGTTTGGGAAGTAAATAAATAAAATAGAATTTAAAAACTAAATTGCTCTGATCACATCCAAAGAATTTCCTGGTCTATATGATATGACTGGAATTTAGACCTGCCTTTAGTAAATGCTTTTAATTCCAAACAATGAAGGTACATTAAGTTTGTAGAAGGAAGCATCCATGTTTGAAAGAGATGTCTAGTTGAGAGGCTGACAAAGTGATGAATAAGATAAATATTTGACAGAATAAGATATGCCCGGCTCTTAAGCGAATAGAGAGGAAGGAGAGATAGCATAAGAGGGAGCAGCTAGGAGGTAGAGAGAGGGGAGACAGTTTTATAGAGACAGGTTGAAGAGAGAACAAGCTAGACACAGGTGAAGACAAAATGAGCCAGAGAATGAGAAAAAGCCAGAAGATTAGGACATATTGCTAAATTTAGTATGAGGACAAGCAGAATAAATCAGTCAGAGGCTGAGAAAGAAGCCAGTTTGAATCAGTCAGCTGGGAGAGGAATTTGAACCAGAACATCTGAGTTGAACTAGCCAGCCAGAGTTCAGAAAAGCCTAACAAGGCTGAATTCATTCAGCTGTAAGTCTCAGAAGCTGAAAACATTCTAGGCCTAGGTAAGATTGTTTGGAGGCTAGAAGCTTCCAGGACTGGGCCTAGATTAGCAGACTGAGGCAGTAAGCCTCAGAGACGACAATTGCTTCAGGAGAATAAAATTTATATTTAGACTTAACTCTGTACTGAGGTGTATAGTCAGAAGTCTAAATGATACATGCATTTTAGAACTGAATAATTTATTATATAATAACACTTTCAGTAAACAGAAAGTTGTAAGAAATATACAAAAATCACTATGTACCGAACAAAAAGAAAATTAAGGTACAGAATGAGGTCCCTATCAGAAAAGATAAAAATGGATATTAAAATATTTTTAAAACACTTTACAAATAAGTAGGAAAACAATGTACTTGGGCTAATATTCAAATGTATGTATGTAAGAATAGACATATATATATATATATATGAAGATAATAAGAAGTAGATGAGCAAAGATATGTTAACTGCGTGAGTTTATCTTTTTGATATAATTTTTTCACACACATATTTACAGATACAATGGCATTCTCAGTTTTTAGTAGGTGTTTCCACACAGGAAAGACGAGAGAGAGAGAGAGAGAGAGAGAGAGAGAGAGAGAGAGAATGAGTCAGTGAGACAGAGAGGCAAAAGCAGAGACAGAGACAGACAAAGATAAAAAGACTGAGATAGAGACAGAGACAGAGACAGAGAAAGACAGAGATTGATTCATTATTTAGTGTTATGTGACATCTATTACCTAATTCTAAATCTTAATTTATATCACAATACAACATTATGGACATTGAGGTATTGGCATAAGAACAAGGCACATATAAAATTGACTAAAGAATAATTACTAAGAGATAGTATGTTTATATGGATGGATAATGTGTGTTGATTTTACTGATAAATGGAGACAAGGCTCATAAGATAGCCCATCATGATCTAAGCATTATGCTTTTCCTTGCCTTATGTAATCTATAATCTGTTATTCAACAGGAACTGGCAAAGATGAAGGGATGCTACTTGCACAGTTGGATTACAAAAGATGCTGACTTTTTGCTCTAACAGCCTCACTTTTGATCTTTTTTGTCTCAGCAACATAGCTGTGTTGAGAAAAGCCACATGACAAGAAACAGTGAGGTTCTTATTAACAGGCAGAATGATATTTGATTCTTACCCTACAACTCTCAATAAATTAAATTCAGGCAGAGTCACAGATGTGAGCTTAGAAGTGAATTTGTTCAGGCAGGTTTTGACATGATTCCAACCTTAGGCAACTCCTTGATTTTAATATTGTAAGAAACTGAAGCAGTGGCCCAACAAAGATATGCCTCAATATTTTGCCAGTTCTCAGCAAAAGTTTGAGAAGACATATGCTCCAGTTCATATGGTAAACTATAAGGATAGACTGTCTTATGTATGCCTAATGACTTCTCATTTCCACAGGAGGTGGAGGTGAATGCTGTCTCATGAGAGATAGAGGTGCTGCCAATCAGAGCGTCTGAGTCAAGCCAGCAATGGCTATGTCATGAGTAGTAGTTAGAGTTCCACATTTATTAAAATAATTACAAGAAATTACAAGCTAACCCTTTTTCCATTTACTCTCATTTTCTGTAATAGTAACTATACTCATGGTTCCTAACTGCATAAACAAATGAAACCTGCTTTTGTGCTTTTGTATTATGTATAAATTGATTATGTACTCTCTATATTTATTTTCTGTCTAGCATACTGCATTCAAAATTACATTTAGGAAATATTTCTGTAAGGATTAATAATAAAGATCATTTATTATCATTGATGTGTAGTTGTCTGTTGTACACACAAAATACAAATTATTTATTGATTTTTAGCTTAATGGAACTTTGAGTAATTTTGTAGATACTGTGTGTGTGTGTGTGTGTGTGTGTGTGTGTGAATTAAAGGCTCTTAAATTTCCTCTAGAGTTCTTTAGAGGAGCAGAGTGCATATGTGTGTGTGTGTGTGTGTGTGTGTGTGTGTGTGTGTGTGTGAGAATTTATCTGATCAGCATATGTTAAAGTAGTACCAACAGCTGAGTCACACCTGAGATGCTGAGAACCAGTCAAATAGTCTACAAGCTGGTTGCCTCTAACCTGGTGCTGTAAACCTCGAAGGTCCTTGAAGAATGACTGGCTCTTAAATCAAAATGGAAGCCTGGAAATACTCGTTCTAATGTCATTGAAGAAATCAGATGGTGCTCAGGTTAAGTCAATTCAAAGGCAAAAGGAATTTCCAAGGAAGCAAAAGACAAATAGTCTTCCTTTGACACTTGATCTCACAATCACGTAAGTCTTCCAGAATAAAAGCAGTCAGCAAAGTTCTACAGTGGCAGTTCCCACTCAGGTGATATTTTCTAATTTGTGGCAAATTGACTTAAAAATGAAACAACATATTCAAATTACTTAATAATATGGAAAATAAGTATTTTGCTCACAAACATCTACCATTTACTTAGTCAACATTTTAATGAGTTGGGAGCCTACAGCTTGACATATTTTCTTTTTTTTTATTGGATATTTTATTTATTTATATTTCAAATGTTATGCTCTTTCCCAATCTTTCCTCCAGAAATCCACTATCCTATCCCTCCTTCCCTGCTTCTATGCGGGTGCTCCCCCACCCACCCACCCACTTCCATCTCCCTGTCCTGGCATTCTCCTACACTGGGGCATCTATCAAGCCTTCACAGGACCAAGGGCTTCACCTCCCATTGATGTCCAACAAAGCAATCTTCTGCTACGTATGCGTCTGGATCTATGGGTTGCTCCATGTGGACTCTTTGGTTGGTGGTTTAGTCCCTAGGAGCTATGGGGGGTCTGGTTGGTTGATATTGTTGCTCTATCTATTGGGTTGCAAACCCCTTCAGCTCCTTCAGTCCTTTCTCTAACTTCTCCATTGAGGACCCCATGCTCATGACCCCATACACCTGAATAATTATATTTTGGGCAATTGACTGAAGCCAATGGTAATACTTATTCATACAGAAAACACGACATAGGAAGTCAGTATCACTGAAAAAAGGATACAATTATTTATACTGTATAGATATCATGGAATAGGATAGTAAAGGACTCAGCAGATAATATAGTTTATTTAAATGTCAAGAGAGTGATGCTGCGAAAAAACAGAGTAATCATCACTGTGTGGTTTTCTGAACATCACAATTTTGAAACTGTATAATTTAGAAATAAAAAACAAATTAATGATTTTGAGTGACTGAGGATTTAGAGGGGTAGGCAACAAGTATTTGTTTATAAAAGGACAAATGATGGGTAAGGGAGCATCCCATTTTAAGTCTACATCAAAGCCATTGTCCTTATTTGCAAGTAGCATTAAAGATATTTTTCTATTGGAAAATATCTTGCATCTCTGCATTATTCATCAAACTACAGCTTTAAAACAAAAGCATTTAATTATAAAACACAAATGATACTGTTTAGCATGCTGACTAGAGTGGAGAATAAGTGCTTAATTCTGAAAAAAAAAATAAAGAGTGATTAGAACCAATATGCTATTTCCAGGAAAGAAAAATTAATGTATGTAATTTTCTGATCCATAATTTACCATTTCAAAAATTTAGATAAGAGGAAGAATCTTTAAAATGCACTTATGTTAAGGAAGGAACTGAAAGAACTCAGAGGCACAACTATATTTTAAGTGACAAAGAAGAGCAATCTGAAAGCAAAAACTCACCTGTCTGGAAAATTCAACAAAATTTGCTAATTTAGGAGAAACTTCTCCCAAAAGATTTACTCTCAGTTATTCTCGCCTTCCCTTTTCTTCTACTCCTGGAAGAAGGATATGCATATTTAGGATCTTCTTGAAGATAAATATAATTGACAGTGAGTTTGGGAGTGTCAGTGCATTCTGGGATTTCAAACTACTTCGAATGTTTAAGAATATTAAGTTCCTTTTAGTATTTATTTTCCATTCACTTAAAAAAGAAAAAAGAATAGCACCAGGACTTTACGAGTATATTCTTTAAGAACAAGCAGGCAAAGAGAGTACGCTTCCTTCTTTCATAACGTCTACGTAAGCTGCCTGAACAATGTGTGGCCAAGATTAAAGGTACATTTTCATACCTTAAAATATGTGGATTAAAAGATCTTCCCATATCAAATGATTTAATTAAGAAAAGAATCCCTTACAGGTCCATCCAGTCATTCCAATTTAGGTAACTATAGATATAGTTAAGTTCAAAACCATGAATAGCCATTACAGTCAATGTATGTTAAGTTAATTCTTGTTTGGACATATCATAAGATGACATGTGTCTATCAGCACAGTCTTAGTTATATTTCTTTAGCTGTGATAAAGCACTATGGCCGAGCCAACATATAGAAAATAGGGTTTTCTTCCAGCATACAGTTTCAGAGACTGAGTCCACCATTATCACCACAAGAGAGCATGGCAGCCAAACACCAGGCATGGTGGGAATAACAGCTTACATTTAAACCACAACTAGGACTAAGTGAGTACACTGGTAATGGTGAATGAATTTTGAAACCCAAAGCAACCTTAGAGTAACATGGCTTTTGAAATCTCAAAACCCGTTTCCAAGAAGGCCATTCTCCCTAAACATATGCAAATAGTGTCACCAACTAGGAACTAAATACTCTGATATCTGGGAATATTGGTGATATCCTAATCAAACCTTCACAGTATAATACAGGATGCTTTCATCTTCTCATAAACACACTCTACTACACTTAACTTAAAAAGATATACATAGTTTCTTTAAGAATTTCATACAAAGTGCTTTGACCATACTCTGTATCTCTTCCCAGATTTACCCCTTCCTACCAGCTGGAATTTTTTCCCTTTTTCTTTTCTTTTTCCATCTAGTCTGATTTTTGCTGCACATATATTCATTTTTAAAATTATTACTCATTTTACTCGTTTACATTTCAAATAATATCCCCCTTCTGGGGGTTTCCCCTTCACAACTCCCCCAACCTATCCCCCTAACCCCCTTCCTCTTTGCCCCTATGAGGTGCTCTTCCACCCACTCACCCACTCCCACCTCACCTTTCTAGCATCCCCCTATGCTGGGGGATCAAACCTTCACAGGACCAAGGGCTTCCCCTTCCACTGATGACAGATAAGGCCATCCTGGATGACTTTAGTCGAAATAATCAACAAAGGGGAGAGAGAAACTGTAGAAACCACCTCCAGTAGATAGGCTGAGCCCCCAATTGAGGGATGGGGCCATCCACCCATCTAAAAATTTTTAACCCAGAATTGTTCCTGTCCAAAGGAAACACAGGGAAAAAATTGGAACAGAGACTAAAGGAAAGGCAATCCAGAGACCACCCAACCTAAGGATCCATCCTATCTGCAGAACCAAACCCCCACACTATTGCTGATACCAAGAAGCACTTGTTCATAGGGGCCTGGTATGACTGCTTCGTGAGAGTTTCTACCAGCACCTGACTAATACAGATGCAGACACTCACAGTCAACCATTAGAATGAGCCCAGGGACCCTATTGAAAGAGCTAGGGGAAGGAGTGAAGGAGCTGAAGGGGATTGCAACCTCATTGGAAGAACAACAATATCAACTAACCTGAACCCCCAGAGCTCCCAGGGACTAGACCACCAACCAAAGAGTACACATGGAACAACCCATGGCTCCAGCCGCATATGTAGCAGAAGATGGCCTTGTTGGGCATCAATGAGATGATCCTATAAAGGCTCAAGAATGTGTACACACACACACACACACACACACACACACACACACACTCACACACACACATATATTATATTCAAGAATATATATTTATAAATAAATTCTTGAATGTGTGGCCTTCCAGTAGAGTATGGCTGACTTTCAAGGGTTAACATTTTAAAGGAATACTGACTCTTCCTCTCCTTGCAGTGATCAAATGCTATGGAGGCACTTCATGTTCACCTCCACTATCTATTCAGGGATTTGATGTGGCTTGAACTTATGGGCATCTACACACACACACACACACACACACACACACACAACACGCATACACACTGAGAGAGAGAGAGAGAGAGAGAGAGAGAGAGAGAGAGAGAATATAAATAAATAAATAAATAAATAAATAAATAAATACGTTAGGAAATAAGACCCAGTAACTAATGGTATTTTTTGATGTTAAATTCAATGTGGACATTTTTTACTGGTAAAAAGGGATAACGAAACTTCAAAGTCTAATAAGAAAGGAAGTAGAAACAATCATTGTAGAAAGAACAAATCTTGGAAATAAAACCCTTCCAATAATTGATTAACCCAATTTTATGAGTGCTTCCAGACACGTACACATACACACATACACATATATGATATATTTATGTATATTCATATACATATATATATATACACACATATATGTACATAGATGGATACACACACACATATATAGATATAGATATTTATAAACATATAAAGGATATATATGCATAAATCCTTTAATACCTGCATAGGAAGTTAACTAATATCCTAATAAGACAAACTCGACTATTTTTGCCTATTTCAAAGTTGAAGTTAAGGACTAATAGTTTAGTATTTTACAATTTACTCAAATTACAGTCACCTGGGAATAGTTAACCTTAGCTGAGGAATTGTTTTATCAGCTTGGCCTGCAGGCATGCCTATAGGATATTTTCTTGATCCGAGAAACAGCCCAGGGCAGGAGCTACTGGGTTGTATAAGAGTGCATATTGCTTAAACCATGTAATGTAAGCCAGTAATCAGCATTCCTCTATGGTCTCTGCTTTAGTTCCTGCCTCCAGGTCCTGATTCAGATCTTGCCTTGGCTTCCCTTAATATAAATCACTATAACCTATGAGGCAAATTACCTCTTCTCTACCCAGATATCTGTTGTTCGTGTTTGACATAATAGCAGAACAAATTGGACAAATAATATTATTGAAGTTTCAAACTGTATTCTTTGGGAATTCTGAATGCCATTTGGAAATGATTAATATCAGTTACAGAGGAGTCCATATATTACTGGTCTGATGAGCCTCTAATCTGTTTCCGTTAGAGATCTTTATCATTGTGTGGTTTTTAAATGAACTTTGAGAGGAGTTAAGCTGCAATGTACTTGTGGCTTCTACAACAACATTGTTTAGCTGGGTTTCACAGAAGAATTTCATATGGCCCTTTATCAGTGAACCTATCATTCTGGATCTTCTCTGGAGCTTCACTGACATAGAGCTGCAGGGGTAGCAAGATGTAAGAAAAAAAAAATAAAAGAATCAGTCTAAGGAGGATTCATGTCTGCAACCAGCACAAGGCAGGCCTCAAAACTACTGACATAGAAGATTCAAATATGTATACTTTTATAGAGCCTTAAATGTATACTAAATATTTATCTAACATTTTTGTGTTCAAAAGTATAAAATGCCGTTTTAAAAGTGGATCATTTTAAAAGATGTTGAGAGTACCAATCCAATTGGAAGCCAGCAGGAAAAGAAATACACAATGGAATCCGTGAAAAGTCCTCTTAGCATTCACAGCAGGGTGGGGGCCTCAGCAGTTTGGATTCACAATGAAGCTGGGCAGATAGCAGGTATGACTTAAACATAGGATTAACTGTGGTTCAAAAGGATAAATCAAAAGTAATTGACTTAATAGTATCCTAGTCTTTGCTCCCTCCCCAGACAAAATGGAAACTAATTAGCTTATGAGAATTAGGCCTTATTCCTCAGATAAAGAACTAAATCAATGGGAGCAGACTTATTCCTTTCATGAAACAGCATTAAAGATTTGAATCAAATCTGAGGCATCTCTGCCTAGGCCTGAGTTTGGGATAGGAAACACAGAGAATTAGCATCATGGAACACAAGATGAAGCTTGGCTATCAACACAGACCTATGTAGCCGGCTTATTCCGTGCTTGAAATGTACTGATACTACGATACAAACCAATAGCATAATATTAAAACTTGTATTTTATCTTAACAGAAGACAGATTATGATTATTTGAGATGGGATATTTTTCACTCATTTATTTATATTAGCTTACATAAAAAACGATGAAGCGTGATTCTCATTACAAATACACACACAGCTATTTTAAAGAATTTAATTTAAAATTTAAATTTAAAATTTAAATTAAATTAAAATTAAAGAAATTAATTTTAAAGAATATAATCATAGTCAATTAAATATGAAGTCACAGTAACAAATAGGAAGTTAGGTGTGCAAGGCAAATAGATGTGATTGTGCGGGGTATGAACATCTGTTTGGGATCCAGAAGAGAAGAATGGTGAGGAACTGAGAAATAGGTATTGCAAGTTTCTGTGTTTTGAAGTACACATTATTTTCATAAATAAAAAAGAAACAAAAAGTTTTTTCTAAAAAACAAAAAACAAAAAAAAAAATTAGCATGCACACTTTATTATTTTTACCCAGTTTATCTATTGTTTTCTAGAGTAGATACATACGGGAAGCTATTTACAACTTGACCAGAAATATTTAGTCAAAATAAAATGGAAGTCAGTATTGTTTTGAGATATTATTAGAAGATAGGGACAAATGTGTTCTGCTGATGTTTTAGACAAATTAATAAAATTATAGAGGAAAGTGGTTATACACGTAAGCTAGTAGAACATTAAATATATTTTTATTTCCATGAAAACATACATTTCTGGAAGAACCTGTGAACCAGAAACAAGCACTATCAAATATGTATCATATTATAAATGTGCATCTAAAAGCATATTTCCAATGCATATAGTTGTGACTTAAGTAACAATGATGTGCCATCATAAAATTTCCTGGTGAAATAAAATAATGTTCAAGAAATGAATAATATATTTAAGATAGAGTGGATGAAATATAGATTATATGACATATAAATCTGGCAGTAGTCACTGGAAACATCTTTTTTGTATTTTATGAATTTTTTAATATTTTTGCAGCTCACATATCCTTGTATACTCCTTTAAATTTCTACAAGGTCAAGAGTAATATTTCACATTGTGTTTCTTTAGTGATTGTGTTATGCCTCTTTCATTCCCTTTTTTCTCTGACATTCTAAGAAAATTTGTCGTTGATTAATGCTTTTAAGGGAACAGTTCTTAGTTTTGCTGAATTTTCTTCTCTATAGTTTTCATTAATCTCATAATAATGCTTATGATTTCATTACCTCTGATTTATTTCAGTTTTTTTTTTCATGTGCCCCAAATGCTGAAGTTTTGACTCACAAATATGTTCTTTTCTTTGAATATGGGAGCTTCTCTGACTGGATGTAGGTTCATCCCATTCATTTTGATATACTATCTGTTCATTTAATTAATCTTTATGAATATTCCAATTTCTTTACTGAATTATCTTATATTTGATTAATCATTAACTATTTAAATTCTACATTTATGATAAAGCTTTCTTAAAATATTTATTAAAATAAAATATTTCTTCAATCTATTGAGGTTGGCTTTGTGGATAGCATGTGGACTATGGAAAGTGCCACGTGGACTTGCAAAGTTATATATCATCAGCTGTAGTAGTGTCTTGTCTCTTTGAGAATTCTACTAGGCATGACTTACGCTAGTGGCTGGGCTTGCTATAGCAAAGTACTCTAAACTGGTTGACTAAATCACAGTCTGGGGTCTAGAAGTCCAAAAGTCCTCAAGGTTACATTGTCAAATTCTCCAAAAACTCCTTCAGAAAAGAACAGTTTCACACCCTTCTCTCTCTCTCTTTTTCTCTCTCTCTCTCTCTTTTTTAAGATTTTTTTTTTTGATACTTTATTTACATTTCAAATGTTTCCCCCTTTCCAGATCTCCCCTTTGGAACCTCCCTATTCCTTCCCCCCACCCCCTGCCTCTATGGGGGTACTCCCCCACCCCTGCCTCTATGGGGGTACTCCCCCACACCTGCCTCTATGGGGGTACTCCCCCACCCGCCCACCTCACTTCTCTCCTTGGCATTCTCCTATATTGAGGCATCTAACACCCTCAGACCTAAGGGCCTCTCCTCCCCTTGATGGCTAACAAGACCATCCTCTGCCACATATGTGGCCAGCACCATGGGTCCTTCAATGTATAATCTTTGGTTGGTGATCCAGTCTCCAGGAGCATCGAGGGGTCAGGCCAGTTGACACTGTTCCTCCCTCCCTGGGGCTGCCAACTCCCTCAGCTCCTTCATTCCCTTCTCCAACTCCTCCAATTGGGACCTCACACTCAGCCCTACAGTTGCTGTGAAGTAACTCTTGGGTATTTCGAACTTTTGGGATAATAACCACTTATCAGTGAATGCATACCGTGTTCGTTCTTTTGTGACTGCATTACCTCGCTCAGGATGACATTTTCAAGTTCCATCCATTTGCCTGCGAATTTCATGAAGTCATTGTTGTTAATAGCTAAATAGTATTCCATTGTGTAAATGTACCACACTTTCTGTATCCATTCCTCTGTTGAGGGACATCTGGGATGTTTCCAGTTTCTGGCTACTATATATATAAATATGGTTGCTATGAACATAGTGGAGCATGTTTCTTTATTACATGTTGGAGCATCTTCTCTTAACTTGTGTAGATGGACGTGCTTGTCATACAGCGTCCTATGTTACTACTGCATTTTCTGGAATTGCACATGACGTGCTATCTTTTAATACCCGTCTACTCACAAATTTCATGCTTGAATTAGAATTCTCCTTACAGAAACTGGTCACAACAGGTTAGGATTCACCTTAATGATGTCATTTAAGTAGACTAGTTCCGTGAAGATACTCTACTTATGGTCACATCTCTAGCTCTGGAGATAAGATCATAAGGACTTATTTTAGGTAGATAAAATTCATCAACTGCTCTTTTGTATTTTACTTTTTTTACCTTAAATAGTTAGCTTTTGAAAAATGAAACAAAACAAAAAAAATAAAATAAAACAGATACAAAAAAGAAAAAACAAAAGAACAAAACAAGTTTTGGAATGTAGGAGACCAGCATTATTTTCTTGCTAATTATTTTACCCATTGTACCAAAGTTAATATAAAGAACAAAATTTCTGGCCAGTATTCTATCTTTAAAAAAAGAAAAAAAAGTAAAAAGAAAAAGGAACAAGACCTCTGCATTATGCCACCCTTTATTCAACTGATATAACTGAACTCTGGAGAGTATGTGATTAGCTTTGGCCAGAATACAGTTGGTCCCTCAGTCAGTATCTGTCTCTGCCCTGCTATTTTAAAGAACTCTCCTTTGTCCTGTGTAAACAGTATTCTATAACAGAATGAGCTCTGTAATTGTAAAGATTTTTTTCAATTCAGTAGACCTAACAGAGTAAATTAACCAATCTCACCTTCAATTTTCACAAACTACCAAGCTGTTAGTTCACTGTTAAACTGTACATGTTAGTAAAATTCAAAGTTTAGTTTAAATTTTGCATATGCCACTCTCTTGTAGCCAACTGCCACCAAATCGTACATGTGTGATATAAAGCAAAGTATATTGAAATTGATTTTTTCTTTATGCTTCATTATGTTATTTTCAAGCTAAATGAATGATTCTGGTCAATCTATTAGAGTTGCTCTATAGGATAACAATTTAAATTATTTTATCAACTTATAATCTGAAATAGCAAATCCTGGCTATTGCAATGTATTCTAAAATAGCTTATTTGGAGTACAGGTCTAATTTTGTTTAACCTTTTATATTATAGTCTACAAGCCAGGTCAAAATGACCTTGAGAACATTATTGGAAAAAGTATTATCAGACTTTTAGATGCTAACAAAAATGCTCAAATTGACCATGTAGGTTTTAAGACCTAACATTAAATTGTGTTGTTATAATAGGAATGGCACAGGGAATTGTGCTGCTTTTATGGATTTTTTTTAAAGATTGATAAGTGGCCATGATTTTATGCTCATTTTAGAATTAATTATAGCTCTAGGAGGAATTTTATGAAGTCAATTCAAAACTTTATTTTGCCAGCTGAAACATTATATACATCATGAACTCGATTTGAAGCTCAGTTGAAGGAAGGAAAACCCACAGTCTTAATACAGCTTTATTACATGTAAGCAATCATAGTGGAAGGTTTTGTGTGTCTGTACAAATGCTTAAAACTATGTTTTATATATTACAAGTAAAACTATTGGGCCATCATATTTACATGCATATTTGATTTAAATAGTTTTTCCTTGATGCTTATGCATAGTAAAATGATCGCAGCAATTCTATACTCTTTTTTTCAAAAGGTATATTATCTGTAGCCCAAAGGTAACAATTTACATGTGATCACTATATCATTCTATTAGCTTTATATAGGAAATATTATTAAATATAATTAAGTTAATTTATATAAGTTGTTATAGATTAATTGGTTTAATATGGTTAATAAAATATAAATTACATATTGATATTATAAGAATAATGAATATAATTTCATTTTATCTCTTTCATATTCATTATTTTCTAACCATTTCTAACTACTATTCTTATCTGATTATTTAATATTTGGTTTATAATATATATTGTCATTTAACAGCAAGTATAAGGCATAGATATAAACCAGGTTGAATATACTTTCAGATTTAATAAAATTAATAAAATTTAAAAAGAAATGGAAAATTCTAGTTTCTTAAAGTAGTGATTTTTTTTTGTTTTTGTTTTATAATACAATCTAGTACTCTTGTTTATAAACTATGAATGTGCACGTATGTTCCATGATTATGTATAGAATCGAATGTGTGTGTGAGTTTCTGTGTGTGAGTATAAATGTCTGTGTGGATGGATATGTGTGTCTGCCCCTGTGTAGTAATGAATGTGTGTATTTGTATGAATGTCATGTATAGGCATGAATGAATGTGTATGAGTGTTTCATTGTAGGCTGATTGTGTGTGTGTGTGTGTGTGTGTGTGTGTATGTGAGAGAGAGAGAGAGAGAGAGAGAGAGAGAGAGAGAGAGAGAGAGACAGAGACAGAGACAGAGAGAGAGAGAGAATGTATATGTGCATGTGTCCTTATGGAAGTTAATGTGTATGTTTAGTAGTAACATGTGAGTGTCAGCAATGCAAGTGCGTGTGTGTGTGTGTTTGTGTGAGTTAATCTATGTGTGTGAGTTTCTTTTTGTGAGATTGAATATGTATGTATACGAGAATCTGCACAAGAGTATGCTTTACTTTGTTAGATTTTGCATAATGTACATTGGATAATTAAAGAAAGCCAAATGTAATGAATTTAATAAGTGATCAGGAAAAACTTAAGTAGTAAAAGTTTTGAAATCCTTAATAGACCTCGTCAAGTGCACATACTTTTAGTTTTATTTTCCTAATTTAAAGGGCTCAGTTGAAACTTATATGAAGCTGATAAGGTTGTTTCGTCTATCCACTTAGTCTTTTAAAAGCCTTGTTATTTGAAGAAGCTATGAGATATAATTTATATTACTATACACACACGAATTGAGTACAATTTTCTTCATTGATGCTTATAAACCATACCATTTCTTGTGGTTAATAATATTTATCAACTTGACAGGAACTAGAAACGCCTAGGAGATAAATCTCTGGACATGTTCGTGAGAAAGTATCTTGATTATATTAGCAGAGGTGGGAACACTTTGTTGAGAATATTTGGTCCCCTAATGTACACTTCTCCTCTCTTCAACTGTTATTGGAGTTTGAGCATATATTTCAGAAAGAGTTCTGCAACATTGGTTAAATCCTGAACTGCATGCAGAGGAGAAAAGTAGCTAGCTGGGCATAAACATTCATTTCTGTTTTCTTCCTTAGTACCTAAGCTATATGGCCATCTCAAGCACCACCAACCATGTCTTCCCACTGCCTTAGAGTACACCCTCAAATTGTGATTCAAAGTAAACCTTTCCTCCTTAAGTTGTCTTTGTCCAGGTGTTATATCTCAACAAAAGTAATGAACTAATACACCACTGAACCTGATAACTAGATTAAGTAGCACTGAAAATTCCAGTTAGTTATATCAGCATGAAGGAATGGTATGGTAACAAAGAATATTATGTTCACAACTCATTCATTTGATAGAAAATTTTTTATTGATTATTTTATTTATTTACATTTCAAATCCCCCTTCTTGGTTTCCCCTCTGCAAACCCCCATCCCATACCCTATCCTTCCTGCTTCTATGAGGGTGCTCCCTCACCCACCTACACACTCACTACCTTAGCATTCACCTAAGCTGGGACATAGAGCCTTCACTGGTCAAATGGCCTCTTCTCCTACTGATGCCTGACAAGGCCATCCTCTGCTACACAGCGGGAGTCATGGATCCCTCCACGTGTACCATGTGGTTTAGTTCCTGGAAGCTCTGGGGAGGCGGGGGGCTGGTGTCTGGTTGGTTGATATTGTGGTTCTTCTTATGGGGTTGCAAACCCTTTCAGCTCCTTCAGTAGTTCCCCTAACCCCTCCACTGGGGTCCCCATGCTCAGTCCAATGGTTGGATGCAAGCATCCACATCTGTATTGTTCATGCTCTGGGATAACCTCTCAGGGGATAGCTATACCAGGCTCCTATCAGCAAGCACTTCTTGGCATCAGCAATAGTGTCTGAGTTTGGTGTCTTCAGACGCGATGGATCTCTGGGTGGGGCAGTATCTGGATGGCCTTTCCTTCAGTCTCTGCTTCACATTTTGTCCTTGCATTTCCTTTTGACAGGTGCAATTATGGGTTAATATTTCTATGACGGGTAGGTGGCCCCATCTTCAACCGGGGTCCATGCCTAACCACTGGATATGGTCTCTACAGGTACTATCTCCCTTTTGTTGGGTATTTCAGTTGATGTCATCCCTGTTTGGTCCTGAGAACCTCTTGCTTCCCTAGCATCTAGGACTTTCTAGGCTACCCCTAGTTCCCCATCCCCCACTGCTACACACCTCCTTTTAATTTCCTGACCCTCTGTACTTCTCCCCAGTCTTCTCATACACCTGACCCTGCTGTCTGTTTTCCTTTCCCTCCTCTCTCCCTTTCAGGTCCCTCCTTCTCTTGCTCTTCCCCTCCCTCCTTCCTTTCCTCCCTCCTTTCATCCTTCTCTCTCTTTCTCCCTCTCTCCCTCTCTCATCCCTGGATATTTTGTTCATCCTTTTAAGTAGGACTGAAGCATCCACACTTTGGTGTTCATTCTTCATGAGCTTCATATGGTCTATAAGTTGTATCATGTGTATTCTGAGCTTTTTGCCTAATAGCCACTTATCACTGAGTACATACCATGTGTGTTCTTTTGTAACTTGGTTACTTCACTCAGGATGATATATTCTAACTCCATCCAGTTATCTAAGAATTTCATGAATTCATTGCTTTTAATAGCTGAGTAGTACTCCATTGTGTAAATATACCACATTTTCTGTATCCATTCTTCTGTTGAAGGACATCTGGGTTATTTCCAGCTTCTGGTTATTATAAATAACGCTGCTGTGAACATAGTGTAGCATGTGTCCTTGTGATATGTTGGAGCATCTTTTGGGTATATGCCCAGGTGTGGTATAGCTGGGTCCTCAGGTAGAACTATTTCCAATTTTGTTAGAACATTTCAAATTTATTTTTCTTTGATGTGTTTTACTGTTCAACCCTTTGTTTCTGTCAGTACACTATTTGTTCCCATATAACATGATTTCTTATGAAGAAAATTAAATCTTTTAAACTTTATTCATGTCTAGTAACAGAGCTAAATGCAAATTAAAATATACATTGTAGTAAATTCCAGAAAATACAAAATTCTCTTAAAATTTATAGCTATATGTACAAACACATATCTACAAATGACAAATATTGTGTTATAAATCATATTAGCATATAATATTTGTGCAGCATTATGTTTTGGCATATGTACCTTGGCCTGTATTTTTAGACATACTGTAGATAGCTGTCATAATTTCTGTCTTTATTTTATGGGTCAGTGTAATGGGGACTGAAACCTAAACCCCATTCATGCTAAGCAAGCACTACACTGAACTTTATTTTGAAGCAGGGTCTAGATAAAATGCATAGGCTTATCTTGACCTTAAATTCTCTTTCCTTAGATTCTGAAGTTGTTTCATTACAGGCCTGTGTCATCATATTTAGATAATCTAATTTCATTTTTAAGATTTTGGTAGAAGTCACTAACACAATAATAGGGATGTACATTTTGTTAGCAGAACTTTAAAGTGTTTAAATATTAGCTATTGGAATGTTCTGTAGAACATTTTAGGATGAGGAATTGACCCATTTTACATAAATAATCAAAAATTAATTCTATGATATTATTTGTATGCAATCAAAATTAAGATATTCTTGCCTATATCTGCCATAAGATAATTTAACTCTGTTGAAGAAAAATCAAAGTCTTTAAAATGAAGATGTGTTTAATATTCAGGAATTAGAAAAAGAGATGTTCCTCTTTCTCTCTTGTTCTTGCTATTGCCTTCCTGCTCCCACTCTCTCCCCATTCTCTCCTCCCCCCCTTCATGTGCTCATGACCAGCCTCTACTTCTTTTCTTCTCTTCTCTCCTCTTCCTCTTCTTCTTTTACTTTCTCTCTCTCTCTCTCTCTCTCTCTCTCTCTCTCTCTCTTTCTGTCTTTCTCTCTCTGCCTATCTCTGCCTTTACTACACTCTTAACTCCCCTACCCATGCCCTAAACAAACTATATTTCATACTAAAAAATAAAAAATTTTAAAAAAGGAAAAGAGATGTTGACTAAGCACTTGCTCTCAAGTGTGATGGTCTGAATATGATCCATTAATAAAAAAAAAACATGATGGGATATATATATATATATATATATATATATATATATCACATAAATACATATACACATATGTATATGAGGGTCTGTGAGTATGTGATAGAAGTAACTTAAACAAGAAGTTTATTTTGGTTCATAATCCATGAAGTCAGAAAACTCAGCAGTATAAACATGAAAAAGCTGGTCACAAAGCATCCACAGTCAGGAATCAGAAAGATATTAGTGCTAATACTCAATTTTCTGTATCTCCTTCACTCAGTTGGAGACTCAGTCCATAGTATTGTATCCTCCATAATCAGTGTAGATCATCCTACCTTAGTTAACTCATTGAAGAAACTTCCTCATGCCCAGAAGTATGTCACCTTGGCTTTCCTGTATCATGACAAGTATGCAATGCTAACCATTTCTACCAGCACAGAAAGAATAGAAATGCACACATATGTAGAAAATTTGATGTTTAACACAGGAAAGGGGGGATACAATGTTCAATCTCTGCTCATTCTGAATATTAACTCCTATTATCTGATGCTAGTTTTCATTTTCTAAGTAGCTTTGGTGAAAATGGGATACTATATTAATCTTTGTTGGTTTGAAAATGAATTGTCTTATTGAACCTGGGAAGATATTCCTCAGTATAAGTACATAAGGCAGTATTTATTTTTTCTTATGTTGTTGGTTTCAAAAGCTTGCTCTTTTAGAATCCTGAAATTAATTAATGCCTTAAATTTATTGGGTGTGTTGCCTACTAAAGATAAGATGTTTCCTATCATCTATCAGTAACCCCTGTAAACCTTGTTGCTGTTTAGTATAAGACCCATGAAACCCAGTATGTGGGGTGATTCAAGAAGACGAGTTAAATAAATGTTGGTGGGAGCTTTGTTAGTGGGAAATAAGGGCATAAGAATTACAGTGCATCCTCAGGGATAGGTCCATGAGCTGCAGATCAAAAACACTTTTCCTACTTTTGAGGTCACACTCAGTTCAAGGCTGCCAAACATTACAATGGTTTAGTACCATATGAAGGTAAAAAGCAATGAGGGACTGGTAAGTTATATTCTTCCTTTAGAATGGTGAGGGTGTGAAAATGTCACCTCTCCCAAGAGGTAAGGAGGTATGAAATCAAACCACAGGATCTTCAGGGATTTTTGTGAATAAGAATAGAGATAAGTAAAAAACAATTTGAGGAGTCTATCAATAAAGTAATGGAAATCCCCGAAGCTGTTTTATGGTCCTATGAAATTGAGAGCAAGCAGGAATATTCTACACCCATCATGGACATCTCATCCCTAGCCAAGTCCCCTAGATCTCAATTTAATTGAGTTTGTAGCATTTAAGCCAAAAGCTTCAAAGTAAATCTAGTTTTCAAAAAGAAAGTCATGCCTACTCTTTAAGTGCAAACTCGGTTTTCAACCTTAGCTCTGGCAATTACTTTTAGAAAGTGAGTATTTGAGTAAGAATTAAAATCTGAAAAACCTAATAATAATACAGGAATATTACCATGTATTCTGCTCATCCCCCAGGACCTACAAGAAAATCAACACCATATAAATGAGAATTTGAATTTAATGTTTTGAAAAGTCTGTAAGTTATATTTTGGCCACAGTAACAACAGTGTTTGAATTACTCGTTTGGTTGATATAGAAATAAATTGTGTGATTTCTCCACAAGAAGTTTTCAATTCACACAAAATAGCATTGGATTAGTAGAATGTTGTCAAAGGATTTTCATTTGAGGGCTGCATATGTTGTGGGTAGGATAGGTTTGGAGGTGTCGCTATAACAAAACAACCTGATTACCCTAGTAACTTGGGGCGTAAGAGGAAGGGAACTTAGGTAATTGGAATAGCATAGGCAAAGGCACTAAACTAGGAGTTGAGTATGGTTTATTTAGAGCCATTGAGAACTTGGTGAATAAGGAAGAACTACAAATAAACTCTTTTAAGGATAATTGCACATTATTATTCAAACAAACCAAGAAGTAACATTAGGAATGAATAAGTATTCAGCCATAAAAGGTTTAAGTTTAGATACATAGTACAGTGTAGGTACATTTCTAAAACATTATTCTTGGAGAAAAATGATACCATTCCATTTGCATAAATGATGAGGAATAGATAAATCCATCGGGACAGAAATAGATTGGTGATGTTCAGGGGTTAGAACAAGGGAAAATGGGAAGTGATGGCTTTGTATCTAGGATTTTATTCTAGTGGATGAGAAAGCTTTGGAACGAGACAGTGAAAGTGTTATCACACTGTGAGTCCACTAAACACTACTGAATTGTTCATTCTAAAATGGTTAATTTTCTGCTTGGTGAAATTTACCTCAGTAAAAAGAGAAATAAGTAAAATATAGAGAGAGTTTGCAAGGAGGGTTCATGGACACCATGCATCTATAGGAATTATACTTTCCCATATTTCTTGACAAAATTATTTGAAAGATGTTCTCATCAACTGACATCTTATGTTCAGCTATCTCTAGTGTTTTGCTTATAAATGCCTAATATCTCTATTTGTCAGTCCAACATTTTTCTTAGTTTCAACATCTATAAGAAATATTTATACTTATCCCATCTTTACCAATCCATATTAATACAAGTCAAACAATTAATGTGCTTCCTGCTCTTATGGAGAATTCAGTAAATCACTCATACTGTGCTGTTGGGTATTTTCTTTACAATGGCTCTTACAGCCGTCACATCTTTGCCATTCATTACATCAAATTACTATTTCCTCATTCACAGATTGACTGTCTGGCTTCTCTTCCTTAATTTCATTCACTTAGAGTATATTGAAGCTAGATTAATTTTTAATAGCATGGTGTATTTTTCTCAATAAAAACAGCAAAATAGATTGACAGACCTGTTAAAAGGTCCCCGAGGCCTTTAGACACACAGACTCTTCATATCTTTCTGATTTCCAATTTTGATCCATTGCCTCTATCTTTCTGCTCTCTTCATAACTGGAGATATCTGAGAAGAGTGTATCCTCATGATGTGTCTGCAGAGAAAGTGTATAAAAAAGTAAACCTATGGAAGGCCACTACATGTCTTTTAAAAAAATCTTTTTTAAAGAAACATTTTAAGAAATCTTAAACACTACTTTTATTTATATAAATAAATAAAAGGGTCAAAATAAATGGCAAAGATCAACAGAATATAATCCCTTTATTAGATGTTTAGTGACCTGAGTGAACAAGTATTTTGTTGTAAATATAATTAAAAAATGTGTGACAGACAAGCAATTGCTTCTTTATGCATATTAAATATTATGTAGGTGATAATTATGTAACTGTATTACGTTTTATCTGATATTTTGTTTTGTACAGTATGTATTATTTGTGCATAAAATGTTCTAGTTTCCAAATCAGACACTGTCATTTTATTTATTAAATTGTTCACTATGTTTTTGTCATTAGAAATGATACAGAAGAGCAAAGGCAGCCTTGGTACCACTTCTCGAGGATTCTGGAGGAAGGGAAGCATGTTTTCACCTGAGAAATGTGGTGGGAATACCAATGTGAAACGAGTACCATGCATGAGAACATTCAGCAAACCTGCTTTACACAGGGACTGCATCCACCGAACCAGCGTCCTGCCATTGGTACTATGCAAGTTAAAGAAGGACCAGGGATGCCTCTGGGCACACAGCACAAACTCCGTGGAGGGAGCAAAGAGCTGAAGAAGGATTATGAGTCTAGAGTTCTTATCACTCATTGGGATAAAAGAGGTTGGACTTCATACAGTAAATAGCCTTTTCACCAAAAGAAAGAGATAATATAATACCCTATATACACAAAGTACCCCCAGACACGCTTCATACTTCGTCAGTAAAGCAGGAGTGTTTTGTTTGGACACAGAAAATGATTCTCTCGCCTATAAGACTCACCTTCCAAAAAGGTGCATTCTGTATACGTCAGAGGTGGCATAGTCTTTATGATTCTTTGTAAGATTCAATCACATACCGTTTGTATTATAAAAATGTTTTATCATAAACTAGCTAAACAGATAGCAACATTGGTTATCTCCTTATTATATTTCCTTTCCTTTTAAATATCTGCCACTAATAATAAACTTTGAAGCTAGAAATACCATTTTCTTAAATTTGTTCTCTACTACCCAGCAAAAGGCTTAGCATATATGAATGCTGAAAAAAATAGTTGCTATGTGAACAAATGAATGGATGTCAATTGTATTTATTTATTTTACCCTGAATTCAGCCCTAAGAGCTGTATTACATTATTGTACAATTTCTCTCAGACTACAAAGTATCTAAGGAGAAAAATAACATAAAATTGTATTTCTAAACCTTTAAATGTACGATTGTGGCTTAAGAACACCATTGGGATAGTTTGATGAAACACTTCTGACACTAATACTGAATCTCTTTAGCGCTAATGAAAGCAAATTGCTTTCTATCTTAGAAGCAAAATTGTTAGGACTTTCTGCTGAAGGTGTTTTCAGTTGCTAACAGGCACTCTATTTATTACTTCTCTTATTTACTAAAATTTCTGTGTCTTCAGATATTCTGAGGAGGAATGATTGTTCCTCTCTGTGCTTGCTCTTCTGTGTCTGTGTGTGCAGTTAAGGCATAATCGCTGAGAGTTGAGATAGTGGCAAACCAAGTGCTATCATTTGGAATTATGATCAATGTATTCACTTGAAAAGAATTAAAAGAAGTCATGGCATACTTTTGAATTGCTTACTTAGGCATTGAAGTCTCACTGTACAGAAGATTCCCCAGGAAGGTGAAGAACGGGCATCTCTGAGAAAAGTCTATTTATTACTTCTCCAAAATCATTGAGGATTTAAAGTTTTAAAATTATGCTGTTAAGGTACCACCATCTTGTGTTTCTCTATGAGGCCTGTTGTTTCATAGATCAAATTTATCTATATGGAAGTGTGAAGATTTATATGATATAATATATATATATACCTATATATATATATATATATATATACCTATATATATATATATGCCTGCATGTATGTATATATGAGCATATTATACATTTACAGACAACACAGAAAGAGAAGAGGAAAAACATTTTGTATTTGATTGTTTCATATTCATGAAAGAACATTCACATTTGCATTAATATAGATTTTATTTTCATAATCCTATGTGCACATACCCTAAATCCTAAAGGAGAGATTATTACTTTCTGCAGTTCACTCATGTAAAATATGTATATTCAGGGATGTCAGAGTCATATAGTCATTGAGAGATAAAGAAGATGATGAGTCTCAACGGATCCCAGCTGACTAAACACCAGCCTGTTAGCTATTGTATGAGTCTTTATTTAAAGAAAATCTCTATACTGTAAATAAATGCCATTAGCATTTTGACAAAAGACAAGACAAAATTTGGATTCAAGTCATTGCATTCTGTGTCCAAACACATTGTTTTTCCCACTGTGCATCTCAGGGAGATTATATTTTCTTAAAAAGGATTTGGAATCTTCCTTGAAAATTCGTGATTTTAATGACTGAGCAGCTTCTGAGTGAGGGAGAAGTCTGGGACAGGCCAGACTAAATAAAAGGAATGGATTTCGATAATTATGGTAATTGGAACATAAATAATTTAGTTTGGAGTACATTTAAATGTTTACACATCAAAATTTTACCTTAATTAAGCATCAGCTCAACTATAGACAATAGTAATATTTTTCAAGAGACTGCCTGATGGGTAAAGTATAGCTAATGTAATTCATTAACTTTCAATGATTAGTGTTAGAACAAAATATCTGTGCTAAAGGCAGAATGACCTGATGTCAGAAAAATGGAGCAAGGAGGAGATGCAGGCTCATAAGCCCTGTTTATCTCAGAACTTATTTGAACTCATCTTCTGGGGTGAATTGTTGCATGCAAAAGTTTAGGTGTTCACACACACACACACACACACACACACACACAAGTACACATGTGTGCATGCATTTACTTTATAAATAATCTGAATATGCTCAAGCTCTGTAATATCCCTTGTGGGACACTCATTTAGAAGTAAATTGGTATTCTCTCACTTCTACAATAAACATGAAAATGAGAAATGATTTTTTGTAATTGCCAAATTAAGAAATTTTCAGTTAGTTTCCATTACGATGTTTTAAATACTAAATATAGGAAAATTTGTAATTCTTAAGAGGTGACAGTGGGGCTAACAGATCATGGTTTCTAGTTTAGGGAAAGAATATATTAACCACCACAACTAGGGGATTTAAGGCATTTCTCAATGCAAAATTCAAAATAAGTTTTATTATGACATAAATATTACAATAATCAGATTTTATGCAAATCTGAAGCTAAGAATATATAACCTATAAAAAGCCTTAAAAGATTTTATTTATATGTTTAATGGATAAATTTGTAAGAAATTATACATTTGCAGAAAGTCACTTGCATTGGTATAAATCATTCTGATTTCTGAAGTATAAAATTGTATAAAAACAATAAATATGTTGGAACTTAACAATTTAAAAACACAGTTCATGCTAAAGCTAGCTTGTCTTAGGCCATTTACAGTAAATGAACTAGTATATAATTTTAATCAGTATGTAAATTTAAACAATATAAAAGTTTGAACAGTATAAGACTTTCAAAAGCATATGAGTTTAAACCATTGAATGTAGACATGAAATTCTAGCACAGATTCTACATTTACAACTTTTTACTGACATTTTTGGATTCTTTACTTTTTATTTATTTTGTAGTTATTTCTAACAGTTTTAAAAATTATTTTCTTTATTTACATTCCAGTTGTTTCTCCCTCTTGGTTCCCCTACCAGAGTTCCTCATACCATTCTTCTTCCTCTTTGCTTCCAAGAAGGTGCCCCCCCCAGGCCTCCCCATTGCCTGGGGCCTCCAATCTCTTAAAGATTAAGTGCATCTTCTCCCACTGAGGCCAGACCAGGCAAATGTCTGCTATCTATGTCTCAGGGGCCTTAGATCACCCTTTATATGATCCTGGTTGGTGGCTCAGTCTCTGGGAACTCCCTGGGGTCTGGGTTAATTGAGACTGATGATCTTCCTATGGAGGTCTCTCTCCCTTACAGCTCCTTCAATCTTTCTCCTAATTCAACCATAGGGGTTTCCGACTTCAGTCCAATGGTTGGGTGTAACTATCTGCTTACTAATCATGGCCTTCCTTTATACAAATTATAAACAAGCTGAGAAATAAATTGAGGAAGAAGACCCTTCAGAATAGCCACAAATAGTATAAATTATCTTGGTGTAACTCTTACCAAGCAAGTGAATGCTCTGTAGGACAAGAATTTCAAATCCCTGAAAAAGGAAAATAAAGAAGACCTCAGGAGATGAAAAGATCTCACTTTTCTCATATTAGCATTTCTCACTTATACTGGTCTAGAATTATAAAGATACACATTTGAGTACCTTGTTTCTATAACAAAAGCAATCCTAAAGATAAATAGGTCTGAGAATCCCCCTTTATAGAACATAGATTTTGAGTCCTTTCAATGTTCACTCGACACTATTGTTTCTCTAACAGAGATTTTCTATTTGAAAAAAGCAGTATTTATTAGCAGAAGTGTTGCTACATTGCTAACTTGTAAGTTTTTGCTTTTTGTGTTAGAGCCGTTTAAAGTTACCTCTAACTATGGTTTATCATAAAGGAACATTCTTCCTTTTTGCTTATTCATGAATTATTTTGGACTGGATAGCCAGCTCTATTCAACATATAGCATCACTATAAAAAACATTTTTGTTTTGAAAACTCTGTACTCTAATTTCCAGATTATTTAATTATGAGTGTTATTTTCTGGAGACAATCTTCTTTCAGATGAGGAGTTTATTTTTTTGTAGTGTGGTCTTCATTTTAGGGTTTGGATAAATTCATCACCTTTTAGGGTCCAGATGGTCAGCAGTTTCTTTCTCAAGTATAAAGCATAACCCATTTGTGGTCCCATGACTGTGGAAAACTTTAGACAAGAGATGAATCCTGGGAGAAATATTCTCCCAGAAAAAACAAGTCCACAGGGGCAGGAGAGGATAGAGGGAAGAATTCAGATTAAGGTGTCACATATACTGTTTGTTTAATCCCTGCTTCAATGCTATCCTCGTAAGCTAGGTAAGCAGTTTAAAAACTGTGGTGGGTAAAAACTGTTCATTCTTGAAGTGAAACTGAAGTTATGTCACTTTCTCCTATCTCCTCTTTCCCTAGAGACCACGGCTGAGCAGGCCATGGCAACCACCAAATACCTGTTTAGCTCCTTCTCATGTTATGATTGGTTCCTAATATTAATGGTCCTTATATTCTTTCTGTTACTGAGTTAATTAGCTTAAATTATTTGTATTACTCTTTTATTTTTTAATTGTTTTTATTAAAATATAATTGCTCCATTTCCTGCCCTTCCCTTTCCTCCCTCCAGCTCCTTACTTGTATGTACCCTGCCTTGCCTTTTTTCGAATCCGTGATCCCCTTTTCTTTAACTGTTATTCTTACTTCACAGTGTTATGCCTTTGAGCTGAAAGTTCCAGGTTCTATTTACTTTTCCTGCACCCAAACTGAATTTCATTTCAGAGGATAGTGATCAGAAGTCCAAAATGCTAACACTATTTTAGGCTCATAATTCAAACAAATAGACTGAATAGACTAAAAATAGACATGTATATTCATGGATTCACTATGGCAAGATATCAATATGAGAAAGTATAATGAATTATATTGGGAAAAGAAAAAAATGGAGGTATTTAAAAAGAATAGTCCTCTGCAAATATCACATGTAGAAATAAGATCATAAGATGATCATTTCTACCTAGAATAACATTAAATAGTATTTTCTGCTTAATTTTTAAAAATAAGAGTTTATAAAAAATATACTTCTACAAATTAACTGATACTGAAATTTGGGAGTATTTTCTGTGGTAACATGACAAATTATTAACATAATACTAATTTCCCTGATTACCTAATCACATAAAACTCTAAGACCTACTGAGCTTTCCTACTTTCTGACGTGCTACGTTATTGGTTAACATGGAGTGATGTCCCTGTTAAGCAAAGGAACATTAATTTATCATCATTCGAGATATCCAATATCTAAATATAATGATAAAATGAGTGAAGCATTCTATTTTTAGTGGCATAAATGTCAGCTTTGTATTCTATTAAAATTTTGAGTCAGTATCAGTTGTATATGTATATGTGTGTGTATCAATATCTATATCTATATCTGTATTTATATCTATATCTATAGATATATAGATATATCAACTTACCAGAATATTTTCTTAAGGTATTTCAGCAAAAGTTTCTATATTTATTTTATTCAGATTGATTTTTATCATGTTATTGAAGTTGTTCTTTAAAGTTGCTTAAAGTTGTTTCCAAAAGTGGACACATTTTAGCCATAGTTTAAAATTGGTAATATAAGTCAATAACACTGTGTTTTTTTATCACATTTTGAATTATTTAATTTCCCCTCCATCTGATAATAATTTTGCATGTAAAAAATAACACAAAACTATGTCTATTTGAAATATCCTCCCACGTTCCTTATGGAATTAAAATATTGTGTGGGCTTGAAATCATGAGTATGTTCTGTAAGCATGATCTCCCAAACCATATTTTTCTCAAAAAATTATAATAAT
Source organism: Rhynchomys soricoides (assembly GCA_019843965.1). NCBI lineage: Eukaryota > Metazoa > Chordata > Mammalia > Rodentia > Muridae > Rhynchomys > Rhynchomys soricoides. The sequence goes on along the minus strand of JADRCH010000252.1, from coordinate 1,166,629 downwards.
GACAGTTGTTGAACCAAATGATTTGATATTTTAACGTCAGGAACTTGCTCAATAGTCTCGGGATCTTATGTTATGCTGTTAGCTAGAACATTTGTATTTCAAGGACACAAAGTCTTATTATAGTAAAATATAGTAACTCAAAATTTTAGAATGAGAAGAGAACAGAAAGTCCATTGACATATTTCAACTTCTTACATCACTTTGGGCCCTTTTAAAACAATGCTTAATTGTAGATTAAAGAGTTATGCTGTGCCTCTAGGTGTGTAGTAGCACCAAGATACAGTCTAGGATATAGGGTATGTACTTTCAGGGTAACTCTGAGAGGTGTATATAATTCTTGAACAGACTTGGCACTGTTCTAGTTAGATGCAAAACAAAATTTACAATACACTCAACTGGCTGATACTGCAAACAAGATAATGAAAGTATGGGATTTTCTTTCACTCATTTCCATTCATGAAACTGTTTATTGTATGTACTGAGGACCGGTTGGAACAATTTTCGATGTAATTTTGCTATTCAAGACTCCAGAGCACTCACAGTTCCCTTTATACTTGCTTTCAAATTATAGACTAGAGACTAGTATTCTTATAAACATACCCTGTATTTTTCTCATTAGAATAATTTTGATGCATAAAACAATATGATAAGAAATAGACCACAGAGAAGATTTCATTAACTGAAAATGAAATGTGTGTGACTGAAACACAACTGTAAGGTAATCATAAAGACTCATTCACATGGTTGTTCTGATGTCCTCATTACAATGGGATTCACCACTTGTTACATTTACATGGTTGTAACAGAGAGTGACTGATAATTTAAAAAAAAATATTTATTGCACTGTTCATACATTTTGGAAATTTGCGATTTAAACACTGTTGTGGGAAATGTATGTTCTCCTATGTGCCCTAAAATTAAATTGGTCAACTGAATTTTAGAGTACAAATATGTTAGTTTCTTCCTCAGTCAAAAAACTATTTTGTTAATATTAAAATCTGTTTTCTGTAGTTCTTTGTACAGAGCTGAAGCCTCATAGGCATGTCCTCCTCCACACTGGCAGGTTCACCAGTGCCTTCCCTGTTTGGATAACATTACATAAAGAACTACAGGCGACTGCTGAAGGCTGGGAGTAGGAGAGGATGTCTTCTCCAGGGAAGAGAACAGAAGCAGTGGTCGAATGGTTGCCAGCACTTAAAACAGCCACACAAGTAACATTACACAACTGACTAGGTTATATTTGGAGATATATAAGAATATAAGCTTATATCTAAGAACAATTATTGTAAAGGAGGCCATGAATACAAAGAAGAATGGGGAAGGGTGTGTGGGTGTATTTTGAGGGGAAAATGGGAAGAAGACATTTTATAATGACAGAGTGAGTATTCATAGGAAACTTGAAATATATTACTATGTGTTCATTTATTATCAGACAGTTAGGTGTGATTTATAAAGCCTCACAGCCTGTATTTAGAATAAACCCTGAAAGTTTCTTAGGTTTGTATTAAGGTCAATGTTTTCAATTATTCGTAATTCTAATTAGGTGCTTTTATTGATCTTTTAATAATAAAGTGGATGATTTACTTTACACTTGCTCTACTTAAATAAACCATTAAATTGACTTTTTTTTCCATGTTGGGTATAGTTCTCAGGTAAACAGAATGATCCAAAAGTGGTAACACCAAATAAGCCTATTAATACCCAAAATATAACTTTATTTTCATCTAGTTCCTTTTTAAAATTTAGACTTGTCAAAAGAAAACCCGTAGGTGTTCCAAAAATGCTTCTATTTCAATAAAAAATATATATTTCAAAGAAAATTAAAAGAAAAGAATGCTGCTGCCTTTGACAAGTGTTGGTGAGGCCTGACGTTTGTCTCCAAACTAAATTTGCTTTCACAATTGTCCATTATTCATTTGTTGCAAATTTTAGAAATAAAAAAGAATATCGATGTTCCTGTATAGCCCCCACACAGAATAGTCTATGGTAATATTTTATAAATTAATTGAAATAATGTTATAAGTGAAGTCCATATGGCAAGTTCTCTACTTGATGCTATGAGTCCAATGTCTTGCATAAGCCAACAACATAGAGATATCAGGAGAGCATCCTGCTAGAAATGCCAAGTGTAATTCTTTTCTTTTCTTTTTTGTTCTTTTCTCATTCCCTCCAACCTGACTGCAGTTACTGATCCCATCACCCCTTCCAGTTCCCACTCCTCCCCATCTCTCATCTCCCCCAGATATACACCTCCTTATTTCCCAAGGGAACTTCTTAAAGGAGGAAATTAAGGAATAGATTTGCAGCTGCAGTGGTAATCATTTGGGAGCAAACATTAAAGGAAGTATATTTATTATAATCGGAGAAGTCATGAAATGTAATTTTATAAAATGCTTATGGAAAGCAGACAAGCAGAAAATAGAAAACTAAAAACAGAGCATATCCAACAAAGATAAAGATCTTCCTGGAAGCATGGGAATGTTTTCAGTTCATAAGAACCAAAGGGGGATTTATTTTAGGAAGGCAAAACCAATTAAACTCTTTTATAAAAGTCATTTGCCAAGTACTAATTATCCAGAATGAAAACTTAAATAAGAAAAGCCATATGGTTATACCAAATGATTCAGAAAAGGCACTGGACAAAAATGTACCATCCATTCATGAAAAAAAAAAAAAAGAAAAAAAAACTCTTGTGATTAAGCAGAAAAGGAAGATTTATCTTTAACCTGTTAAAGGGCACCCACGAATATTGTCTAACATTTATGATTTTCTATGAGGCCATAAACAAAGAAAACATTATTTACTCCCACAATCTTATTCAATAATAGTGTAGAGGTATTTAAAATATACATAAGTAGAAGAAAAGAAATTTAAAACAAAACTGAAAAAGAACAAATAGAACCACAACATAGGCAACATAGTACATATGCATGCATGTAAAACAAACATACAAAGAAACCTTCATACGCAAAGTAAGTAAGTCTAAAATATGAGAAAAATTAAATTTCACACATCTGAAATATAGCTTAATATGTTGGGTATTAATAAATATTATCATAGGCACCATAATATGATTTCTATACATTTTAAAGAGGTTATCCGGACTAAAATATGACACTTTTCATATACCAATAGAGATCTGTTGATTTACCTCCTAACAATACAGATTTTTAAAAAAACATTTATGTAAATGGATCTCACATAATTTTTACCCTTGTGTCCAGATCTTTAAATTGAATTTTTGTGAATAATCATTTCTATTATATATCTCATTCTTCGGTCTGTCTCCTTTTACTACTGAGCATTCTGTGTATACAGCCATACACATTCACATTACTTATTTACCAGCTGATGAGCATTTGGGTAGTTTCAATTTGGAATAAATAGAAACAAAGTTGCTATTATTGAATTGGTAGGTTCAAGTTTTAAAATATAATAGCAATGCAATATGAAACAGTGCTCTCAACCTGTTGGCTATGACTCTTTTGAGGTTTGAATCATTTCACAGAGATCACCTAAGACCACTGGAAAACACAGTATTTACATTATGGTTCATACCAGTAACAAAGTTATAGCTGTTAAGTAAAAATGAAAATTTTATGTTTGGGCCATCTTCTCACCATGAGGAACTGTATTAAAGGGTTACAGCAGTAGGAGGTTGAGAATCACAAATATAGAGTACAATAGTATTGAAACCACTCAATTAGATATTTACCTTATTTTTGAGCTATGTACACTTTTAAGATAACATACTGACACCAATTTTGTATATTCTTTAAGTACTAAAAGTCTGATGGATTAAAATTAAATATTTGAAAAATGGTATAGGAGGAGAATTAAAGTCAAAAGTAGTCATATTTTCTAATTGCTTTCTACATATTTTTGCTTATACACATGTATCTGTTCTCCTCAAGGTTAGTCAGAGAAACCTCTTTCTGTAGTACACAGTGTAAGGAAGTGTAATTGGTCAAAATGATGAGAAAAAGAGATTGTGTAATCAACCCTAAATGAGACACATTTATCACCTCTACTACCTCTCCGTTTCAGGGATCTTGGCAAAAAAGAAGTAAGAGCTGAAAGATGAAAACATGCAGTGAAATGGTGTCTTCTGGAATTGCAACGGATATGGTGACATGTACAGATCTACACAAGATCAAGGCAGCTAATTCTGTCATAAAAGGACGTCATAAGGAAGTAGTGTAATACTCCCACCTCTTAAAGAGAAGTTATTAATACTTGATAGTTGCCAGGGCAGGAAGACTCATTCTTTCTTGACAGTGTTCTGATTGGTAAGTTCCCATGCTCCTGTGGATGCTTCCCCACCCCTGAACATATTGGCATTGTTTACAAACATTTAAAAGACATTATGTTTGAAGAGGGGTGAGTTTGAAGAGTGTAGATGCAGTTTTATTTTATCATATACAGAAAAATTGTAAGTTAAAAATGTTGACGTAGTTTTAGTTTTTTATTTTGGAAATACACAAGTATAATAAAAGAAAATTATTAGTAACAAAAGGATATTATACAGAGATGAAGGAATCTATTCTCCTAAAGATCAAAATACAAACGTGTACAAAGCTAACATCATAATTTCAAAATACATAGGAAACAATGATGACTGAACTGAGTTAAAAATAGACAGAAACATTCTTACCATGGGAAACATCAAAAACACTCATCAAGTATTGATATATCAAGGAAAAGAAAGCATAAATGTAGAGAAGTTGGGATGGCACTATCAATCAACTTCAACTGGCAGCTCTGTGTTTACTCCATTCAGATTGAAACTCATGACTATACAAGGATCTCCCTCAGATTTTATAATAACTTCATTCTTAATTATGAAAATTTGAAAACAATGAAATCTACTATGTGATTCAACTGGTTCTGTCTGGCTATGTCTTATTGATCATCTTTATCACTGAACTTTCCAGCATACACATACCATTTTCTTAATTTACCACTGAAGGGCAATATTAAATGTATGGACATGCCAACTTTTATTAGAATACTGTTTACCAAGTTAGTGAGGTATATAATGTATTTAAAATGAATGAGTATTAAAATTTTTAAAAGGTTGAAAGATTTACTTAACTACAACATTTAAATCCCCAGTGATGGCAAGTAAAATTATTTCTTAACTATATGGTAAATTATGTTCTGAGTTCCACAATAGCAATTAGACTGTATGTAAAGGATTCATCCATTAGGATGAAATGGTGTTGTATAAAAGGCATTTTCTCATTTGACCTTTTAATGCAATATATTGCTTGATTCTTAATATTAAACTGTCATGTATATCTAAATCATTAATAAATGACCCATTTTTCACGCATAAATTAAATTATATCCTTGTGCCATAGTACAGGAATGATGCTTAGCCTTGACAGAAAAAAAATATGTAAGACATGCATGTATTTCTTCCAAGAAAACTGCTTCTGTAGTTTATGTAGCATTCAAATAGAAAATGAAGAAATTCATACTTTGTGAAGTTTAGTAGTTGTAGGAGAACTGTAGACATTCTCCTCTCATTTTAGAAATTCCCCCAAATGCCATTTAATAGCACTGAATGAACATATCGCACATAACTCACAGGCCACATAGACATACATAGATAAAAATTATTTCAACTCAATATGGACAAACCAAGCAACCCATAACCAAAACAGTTAAGCACTGAGAATAAGCCCTTCATTGATATATTCTATTTTAAATTTTGTATTGACCTCTAAGACTCTTGAAACATTAAGTTGCCTGAGATATTGCAGTTCTTTGAGATTTTTTAATGCTTCCTTTGATTATTTAGGCTATTGTTTTTGAAATGGAATTCTCAAAATGCTAAGCATTGGGAAGTTCTGGATCTCAATGTTGAACTTCTGACTAGCTTATAGTATACAGATTCCTATGGAAAAATATTCTGTAGTTAAAAATTATACATATTTCTGCCGTCATCAGATTTTTAAATGCATAATTCACATGATTATTTTAAATTTAAATTATAAAATGTCTTATTAAGTATCATAAAGAAGTAACACATAATATCTGATATACATTAATAAAAAATTATATAAGGACAATTTTCATCCTCAACATAATGTAAAAATGACAATACAGGAATATTCCAGTTCTTCTGAAGCTTCTCAGAATATAAAATGTTGATTCATCCAAAAGGTAAACATGATTCTCTTCAGTTTGCTTAGTTCAGGGCAAAACCACAGATAAATGAATGGTAGGAAAACGGGTCAGTGATGATGAGTTGGCTGAGTAGGTAGTGGTCCCTGCTGACAAGTCTAAGTAGTCTGGGTTCCATTTCTACGTGGATCCACATGATACAGAGAGAACTGACTTCCACTGGTTATCCTCTGACTTTCCACTGCCATGTTTTGGAATGTGTTACCCCCTCAAATACACACACACACACAGACACACATACACACACACACACGTAAATAATAAATGTCAGAAAAGGAAAAAATAGGTTCTTTGAGAAAGTAAGTTAGGCTTCCATGAGTAATGAAAGGTGAACACATTTATATATTCCAATTTATGTTTATTTACACTACTAAATATTCTGAGTTTTATAAGGTGTACATTTAATACTAGCCAATAAAATCATTCTTTTTCTTTTTATATTTGTAAATTCTTGACTGAATATTTGTGTCCTGTATGTTGAAGCTATGTATTTGTTGAAGCTATTATTTTCAATATGGTGGTATGTAAAAGTGAGATTTTGAGATGCAATTAGGTCATGAAGATCATCCTTTTATGAAAGGATTTGTAGGCTCCTGAGAAATGACAGAAAAATTTTGATCACTTTGCCATTTGAAGATGCAAAAAATTAGCATAAGACTGTGACCCAGAAAGGGAACCCCACCAGACTGAAAGAGCCAAACACAGATTCTTGGTTTATCACTCATTATAATGAGAGGAACACATTTCTTAGTCAATGGACTACTATGTTTTTACCATTGGAAGTTGAGTTTACTAACTTATAAATCACCTTGATCAGTTAATAAAATACATATGATTTACATTTATTTGGTTTTAAGTCAATGTGACTACATAAATTAGAAATCCTAGTCAAAGTAGTGTTCTGCTCTAATTCTTTGGTTTTTTTTTTTCTATTCTTTAATCTTTTTAAATTATTTTTTAATTTTTATTTGTTTATATTTCAGTCGTTATCCCCTCCTGTTCTGTACTCCAACTGTTCCTCATCCCACACCTCCTCCCTACCCCTGTCTCCAAGAGGATGTTCCCTCCTCCAACCCTCACCCCACCAGACCTTCATACTCTCTGTGACCTCAAGTCTCTGGAGTGTTAGCTGCAACTTCTCTCACTGAGGCAAGACCAAGCAGTCCTCTGCTATGTATGTGTCAGGGCCTCATATCAGCTAGTGCATGCTGCCTGGTTGGTGGTTCAGTGTCTGAGAGATCTCAGGGGTCCAGGTTAGTAGAGACTGCTGGTCTTCCTACGGGACACCTTCTGCCTCAGCTTCTTCCAGCTTTTCCCTAATTCAACCACGGGGGTCTCAGAATTCAGTCCACTGGTTGGGTGTAAATATCTGCACCTGACTTTTTCAGCTGCTTTTTGGGTCTTTTGAAGGGCAATCATGCTAGACTCCTATATGTAAGCACACAATAGCACCACTAACAGTGTCAGGCTTTGGGGCCTCCCCTTAAGCTAGATCCGAATTTGGGCCTGTCGCTGGACCTTCTGTTCCTCAGGCTCTTCTTCATTTTTGTCTCTGCAGTTCTTTCAGACGGCAACAATTCTGGGTTAGAGTTTTTGACTGATGGATGGTGTACTGGCTGGTTTTGTGTGTCTACTTGACACAAGCTGGAGTTATTACAGAGAAACGAGCTTCACTTGAGAAAATGCCTCCATGAAATCCAGCTGTAAGTCATTTTCTGTTAGTGATCAAGGGGGGAGGGCCCCTTGTGGGTGGTACTATCCCTGGGCTGGTAGTCTTGGGTTCTATAAGAAAGCAAGCAGAGCAAGCCAGGGGGAACAAGCAAGTAAGAAACATCCCTCCATGGCCTCTGCATCAGCTCCTGCTTACTGACCTGCTTGAGTTCCAGTCCTGACTTACTTTGGTGATGAACAACAAGGTGGAAGTGAAAGCTGATTAAACCTCCCCAACTTCCTTCTTGGTCATGTTTGTGCAGAAATAGAAACCCTGATTAAGGCAAATTGGTACCAGCATCGTGGGGTATTCCTGTGACAATATGACCAAGTTTTGGGGAAGACTCTGGAAGGACTTTTGAACTTGGGGCTAGGAGAGCCATTCCATGTAAAGAGCTCTGTGGGATGTTGTGTTGGAGCTTGGAAGATAATGTGGAGAACAGTGCAGAAGGTGGAGGCCTGGGTTATGAAACATCAAAGGGAAGATTAAATTCTTTTATCAAGGCCATTTCTATTTTGATTGTGAAGATTCTGTAGTTTTGGTTAGCTGAGGGCTGAAGAATCTGCTGTGATTAACAAGGTACCAGAACTACTAAAGTGAAAACTTTGCATTACTGGGACTATTGATGTTGGTTAGCTGGAGCTAAAAATTTAGTGGTGATTAAGAAGAGACCAGCATCACTGAGGTGAAATCTTCTGGGAAGTGCTTTCTGAGAGCACAGATGCTGCATTCCAGAGACAGCCAAGGTTTTACCACATGCTGTGGCTGGACTTGGTAATGTGTAAGAGTCACTCATGTGTAAGAGATACTGGGTTTGAAGGCATGAAGAGGTCAAGAAGAGCAGCTGAGGCTCAGCATTGTGAGAGGCCACAGAAGGCCATTGCAAGTGATGGCCCTGGACTGAAGGGGTCATACAAAGGAGTTGAGGCATGGCACCCTGAAGAGAGCTTATGAGAGGCTATGGGTGAAGCCTAGTTACAGCGGAAAACAGCATTGTTTTGGAGATGCCAGTATCATGAGATGACCACCAAGAACAGCAGCAGCAGTGGAGTACAGGCAGCTGGAGCCTAGAAGAAAAGGTGTGGGCTACAAAGGGCAGAGCTGGAGAAATGACTTAAGCTCTTGGAGGAATCCAGAAGATCGTAAGTGGATCCTAGACATTGGATGGTTGGAATTTGATTTTGGTTTTGATTGTGACTGTGCTCTGATATTTTTCCCTCTTGAAGAAGGAAGGTATTTTAGTGAAGCCCACAGTTAAGAGACTTTGAATTTTTAAAAGATCTTGAATTTTAAAAGATATTGGATACTTTAAAGGAATTGAACTTTTAATATGCAAGATTGTGGGACTTTTAAAGTTATTTAGATCTTGGGGGTGAAAAAGAAGGTAAGGGTTGAGGCTTAATAGTGATGTGTATGTGTGTCAGATTGACAAGGGGTCAATTGTACTGGCTGATTTTGTGTGTTAACTTGACACAAGCTGGATTTATCACAAAGAAAGGAACTTCAGTTGAGAAAATGCCTCCATGAGATCCAGCTGTAAAGGCATTTTCTCAGTTAGTGATCAAGGAGGGAGGGCCCCTTGTGGGTGGTACCATCTCTGGTCTAGTAGTAGTCTTGGGTTCTATAAAAAAGCAAGCTGGGAAAGCAAGCCAGAGAGAAATATCCCTCCATGGCCTCTGCATCAGCTCCTGCTTCCTGACCTGTTTGAGTTCCAGTCTTGACTTCCTTTAGTGATGAACAGCAATGTGGAAATTTAAGCTGAATAAACCCTTTCCTCCTCAACTTGCTTCTTGGTCATGATGCTTGTGCAGGAATAGAAACCCTGACTAAGACAGATGGCAACCACATCCTTTACTTGATGTCCCATCTTGCTATTGGAGGTAGACTCTTCAAGTCACTTTAGAGCATTTCATCTAATTCTTATTACAAAAGGAAAGATGAAAAAACAGGGGCAGTTTGGTATCTATCCTACTAGGAAATATCTTGTTTTTTTCTCTAGGCCTTTTCTTAAATGTGTTCATAATAAAGCCACAGTAGTTTTCTAATCTTAGTAGAAGGATTTCTTAGTTACTTAGCTATGCAGTGGTTTTATTTTTGCAAATTCTGTTCAATGTTTGTATATATTATAGAAAGAATTTTCAAGGTCACAAATGACCTTCAAGATGGCAAACGTCAGGTCATTTCTTAAATTATATGGAACTACAGTTCAGATTCCCCATATTTTTTGAACATCCCCTCCTTATGAGCCTTCCCATGCTTGAGTATTATTTGTCTTCAAAACCAGTCCCCTCTGCCCACCATTTGATAGAGAAATTCCTGAGGCCTCACATGCCCTTGGTTTTAAAGCTATTTTAGGAATCTCTTTTATTCTTCTGTTGGACACTTTTCCTGCTATTATCCCTGTTCTGGGGTTGCCCTTATGACCTCATGAGATCTTACACCGATGTAAATGTTAATGTTATGCACATGGCTTCAAAGTATCTCTCAATGCTGTGCTTGTATACCATGTCAGGTAATTTCTATTGGTTTTACACATGTGTCAACAAATAATCCAAACACCATAAATTAATCAGATATTTAATATTTTCAAAGAATTACTTTGTTCTAGACTCCCCAGTCTCAGAGAATTGTATCATTATTCTCTCGTTTGCTAGGGTCAAAATGTTTTACTTATTAATGTGTCCATTATATCACAACCAATCTGACAGTACCATCAATGGCAACTCTAAAAGCATTTGCCCAAACTGTTCCTACCTTACTATCTCTATTTAAAGGCTTAGATCAATTGCTGCGATGTCAGTGTTCACTCAAACTATTTTATATACTCTTTCTTGGCCTTTGACTAGGGTCCAGTATAGTGTCTCTTCCCTGTTTAAAAAACATTAACTACGTTCATTTACTTCCTCTCTTAAGCTGTTTGCATATTATTTAGATGTAGGTAAAGCTCAGAAAATACTTCAATCTTTCTTCCCACCATGAGCCTTTGCTATCTTCCTCTTGTATTTGATTTTACCGAGGTGTGCATCTATATATTTATTAATGTCTACCTATTCTCTTTCTCTTCCTCCTCAGTTTTTTCTTTCTCTTATGTTTCTATCTTTAAGCTCATATTTACACCAACAAATGCAGTCAACAATCTCTATAATTCTTCACATATTTGCACCTGTTAATTATTTTAAGTATGTTTTATATGTTTTTTAAAAATAAATATTTCTATATTTTTAAGTATGTTTTTCATTCATATATTAATCTAAATTATATTATATGTTTTATGTGCTTAGTGTTTACATTTCCTATGTAAAAAAGCAACTATGTAACCCTACTAAATCAATGGATATAAAGATGCTTTATAATTTAATAGATTCTCAGAAGTTTAGCTTATATAACATATTATGTAACTATTTCCTTTGGATAGCTGGATTTTTATAAGTATAAACAACTGAACAATGTTGCATAAAACCTTCTAATAAATATCTTTTTACACAAGTACTCATCTTCTGTGTAGCAGGCTCCAGTAATGACATAGCTGACTCAAAATTTATACACAATTTTAATTTTGACACATACTGCTATATTGCTTCCAAAATGCTATAAAACATAGAAATGTAAAAATTGCTCCTTTCTTAATATAAAATAATATATCTTAATGTTATTCCTTTTGGTGAAAAAATTATGTAGCATCCAATTCCATTAATTTCTTTGGCAATATGTTGGAAATATAGCTTTGGCTCTTAAATTAGCATATTCTGGCTCTTCTCCCAGGGTACTTAGATGATTTGACAAGGAAAGAGGGGGAAAAGGCTTTGAAATTATCAGTGTTTGCTAAATATGGTATAGAGAACAACCACATATTATTTCTTTAAGAAATATGTAAAAATAATTTATAGGATAAATACCTTATTTACCTTTAAAGGTTGAACTAAAGAAAAATAATTTTACCTTTGCCTTACTTTTCCATTCCCACAGTACATAAATATTCATGACCCACCCCCTCATGGAGTAAAACAAGATGAGGTTTAAGTTTGTCAGGCCTGGTCAGTATAAGCTTTGTGTAAGTATGCTATCTGAGAATCAAAGAAGTTAAAGCTTGAAAATACATAAGATAATAGCTTGTATATCCATTTTAATTTAAAAGTTAAATAATAGAAGTTAGGATACTTTGAATCAGAAACCATCTCAAGGGGCTGCTTTAGTTGAAGATGAATTTAAGTAATTCTTATGAGATGTTCATAATATCAGTCTACAGAAACATTGGTTCTAAACTTCATTGATTCTGACATACATTTGACTTTGAAACATCTCTAATTTAAATATGGCATATTATCAGTGACTTGGTAGAGTTAATTAGTGGTGGGTTTTGATTCACAGTGGAAAATTTTAAATCTGAGGCTAAATTGTAGTGGATTGAGTGGTAATGAATTTACAGAGCTAAAGTTTTGTGTTTCAGCCTATAAAATTGAAATGAGAAATCAGAAATATCTGTATGGGGTCAATTTAAGGAAGAGTAATTTGACAATAACTTTGCAAATTATCATCAGTCAATATGCCACACACTATTGTTATTGCCTGAAATTAAGGTCAGTACTGCTTATTTGACATATAACATACTTCTTAACTTGTTGGTACCATTGTTTCTCATATTTGAATAGTGTGTATATTCTTTTTAAAAATTTCTTTGCAGAGAAATTTACTCATGGCATAATTTTACTTAAATTTGTTGCCATCAAACTAATTTTACAACCCCATATGCCTATAGAAACTTATGTACAAACAAAACAAAAAAAAAGGCAAATAAAAATACAACAGGCAAAATATCCAATTTACAGTCTTAATTAAATACAACAGATGATGCTGCCTTGCTGAAATTGCTTAAACATGAATCTGTTTATGACTGTTTGTCAACACTGGCCTCAAAGTGTCTGAAGTTCACGGTTCTGGTGCATGCTCTGTGGTGATATCATCATTACATATTTCCAATATAACTATACAGCACCTTTTTCTAAGGATGACATGAAATAACTTGGTCTTATATTAGAACACATAAGTCATGAATCTGTTGAATTATATGATTCTTCCTTATTGGATCAACATAATGAAATCAATAATATTTGGCACAAGCATAATTCCAAATATATGTAAACGTAGAATACAAACAGAGGAAACAGTTACAGATTATCTAGTCATATGGTTATACATTTCATCCAAAATGTTCTGAGAATCTATCACAGACAATCATGACATATGCATTTTGTTTATTTTTTTTCCCCAAGGATAACTAGCAGAAAAATAAAAACTCAGTTAAGAGAATTTAAATAAACCTGGGTGACTGGAATTCAGTACTTGACCTAATTTGTGGGTCATTCAACTGAGTTCTGTAAAGTTATTTAGATAGAGTAAAAACATCTAGTGATTTTTTTATGACAGCAAACGGAGGTTGTAACATATGGCATCCATTAACAACACACAGACTAAATTTACTCACTTGAAATTAAGTGTGCTGGGTGAATCAAGATAAGGATTCAGGATCAAGGGATCTAGCTATTGATCTTCTCTTTACCAAGATCTTTTTCTTTTATATTAGGGTAGCACCACTGTCCTGAAGTCCTGTGTAAGCTAGGTACACAAGTAGAGCAATGCTCTGGGCATAGCGACAGCCCTGTGTTTGGATCTGATCTGAGTTTACGAAGGCATGGTGAGAGCAAGCACAAAATGCAAGAGTTTTATTATTTATTTATTTATTTATTTAATTTTGAAATGCAATTTTAGAAGAGGAAAAACTGAACTAGAAGAAACAAAAGTAAATTACATATCTTAGACTAATACATATTTCATGTTTAAAAATTCAATTGCTCTTTTCAACCAGAGTTGGCAATTGAGCACAAGTGATGTATAACTAATGCACAAAATATCTTAAACTATTTGTGACTAAGATATATTGATTCTGCATATTTATTTATTTTTTCACAATTAAAATATTGTGATTTATTCAAGATGTTATTGAATGCTAGCATTTTCTTTTTCTTTTTTTCTTTTTTTGGATATTTTCTTTCCTTACATTTCAAATGTTATCCCCCTTCCTGGTTTCCCCTCTGGATACCCCTTATCCTATTCCCCCTCCCCCTGCTTCTATGAGGATGCTCCCCCAAACAACTATCTACTCCTGCCTCCCCACCTTGGCATTTTCTTACACTGGGACATTGAGCCTTCCCAGGACCAAGGGCCTCTCCTCCCATTGATGTCTGACAAGGCTATCCTCTGCTACATATGTGGCTGGATCCATGGGTCCCTCCATGTGTACTCTTTGGTTGGTGGCTTAGTCCCTGGGAGCTCTGGGGGGTGGGGGGGGGTTGGTTGGTTGATATTGTTGTTCTTTAAGCAGTTATATACTTAAGTCATATAAGAGGCAAAAACTTTATATTTTAAAATGAAAATGGCCTAGCTCTCTAAAACAACACATGCCACAATAGTTACTCAAAGTCTCAAGATATCAGCATGGTTTTTAAGTAATAGAAATAGACCACCATTAAGTTTTTATTGCAAAACTGGTGCTCATTCTCTAGATGAGAAAAAACCCTTATTTTCTACATTAAATATTTGATAAAAATGAAATAAAACCCCCATTATATTTATTGTTTGATACTTAGTTTTGGAAGCATGTTTTCCACAATAATGTGGTTTTCTTCAAAACAGTTAGATTGTTGTAATGGTGAAGAGTCCGCTGGCCACAGTAACTATTAAAAATGGTTATTAGTTCTATTTTAATGACTATTATGGCTATAAACACTAAATTTGTTCAAATTATAGGTATAGAAACTTGACAACCACACTGAGTTACTGTTCATTTATGTATAAAGAAACAATATGGCTATATTACATACACATTTGAACTTTTTTATAACTCTTAGTATTTGTCATGAAATTGGTGTTGCATCTATGCTGTTTTAGGTATTTAAATACAAGGTTCCCTGTGACCAATGCTCCACTCCTTTATATCAAGGATGTAACTGTTGAAAATATTCTGACAGGAGAATGATTCTTGCCAGAGATTGCTGAGGCTTTTCACTGGCGTTTATTTTTATGGCATGACTGTGTGTAGGCATACACTGAGAACTCCTGTGCAGCCTATGTTTCTTGTCACATAAATCTTTAGATGCTTTTGCTGTCTAGATAACTTCTTAAGACTCAACCAAAAAATGCAGGAATTAGATTAACTTTGAATTGCAGTCACTCAGCATTATCTGAACTTTTTGTGAACAAATAAACTGAAAAACATTGACAGCACAACTATCTAAGTATGTATTATGATTGTGTGTGTATATATATGTGTGTGTGTGTGTGTGTGTGCACACAACACAAACGGTATATAAACACAAGTGTTTGTATTACCATCCTATACACATATGCATGTATGTGTGAACACATAATGATCATGAACATATTTCCTCTAGAAGAACAATATGACATTTGACACAGCTGCTGTCTGCTGTTTCCTGAAACAATTCAGGTAGCTATTTCTCATTTTCTGAACTAGACATTGAGCTCTATGCTACAAAGATCTGACCATTGCAACAGAAGTATTCTGTGTAAAAGTAATTGGCAAACAAAGCTAGCTTACATTATTTTGAGTTATGTACTTACAAAAACTAAGTAAATATGACTCAATCTTATATGGGTGTGTCTTTACTTTCCTAAGACACTTCCTTGCTCTGCTCCATGGGACTCAATACATTTTCTTCTCTAATAATAATATTTTTGAAAACTTCAAAAATATGATTAGGAGTCTTCAGTCCTTCTCAAGTGGTATGTACAGAGAAAGTCTACATGCTCAACTGCTAAATTTAAAAAAAACAAACAAACCTGTAGTAAAGGGAGCCAGAAATTCCTTTAATTTCCAATATTGATTTTTTTTCCAGCATAATTATGTTTCATTCTGAGTTCTACATATTTCTGGGTGACCTCCTCCACAGAGCTCACAGGTTTTCTGAGTTTCTACTTCTCTTTCTCCCAAGACTTCCAGACTCCCCCAAGTGGATATCAGAGAAATTTAGTCTGCTTCTTCTAAAATAACCGACACTTCATAATAAGCTTTAATCAATACACATCAAGCATTTTCTAATTGAATCACGATATGTGGAAATTTTCTTTTATATAAATTTAACACTCTCCCGCTATACCATATAATTTATAATTCACTCACATGACTACCACCTCTTCTAGCAAGACTCCCCCATTGTATCTTATTTGAAAAAGTGAAATCAGACTGTCAGATTCATTTAAGTATCATATTACGGCTTACAGGGAGGGAGCAGTCATTGCTACCTAAAATTCTATATATAGGGCGCACATACTCGACCATATCGCGATCTTGACCCGCGGATAAACAAGATAAACACAGCTTATATGGGACTGCAGTTTTCTCTGTCATAGGGGCATCAGAATGTCTGGAATCTGCTTTAACCAATTAAGCCTTTCAAAGCAAAAGGAAAATAAAGCCTTCAGTAAATCCATTGAAGGCTCCATGTCCCAACCTCCCATTCCTGGTATCGATCTTTTTAAGTGCCGACTAATGAGTCCTATGGTACTAGCAGATCTATGGTGTGTGTATCAGTGGTGCTCTCACTCCACCGCCTCAAAGGAGCTAAACTTACACAGACAGTGATCACCTGGGAAGGGATAGATAGGGTTGAAGCAGTTCTTGCTGATGGCTGCCTTGACACTTTAAAATCTAACCCGAATTTCTCTCCGCTGAAGAGCTGAAGACAGTAGACCCATTCCCTACTTTCTGTGACAAGCGCAGGAGTTTGCATGCAGGAGCTTTTCCTTTCAGGTCGCTTCTAGGGCGAAGGCTTCTGTTTTTGTTCAGCACCTCTCTTGCATGGGAGCTCCTGGCAGCGGCTTCTTTTGCCGCAAAGCATCCTTTTCCTCTCAGCTTTGGCAATTTAGGAAGAACTGATGCTCCCAGGGGAGGTGGATGAGGGGAAAGCGCCAGGAATGGGAACACATCCATCAGGAGTCCCTGCGTCGTCTCCCTTCTCCCCACTTCCACTCGCGACGCCACAAATCCCCTCCCCCAAGCTCTCAGCAATAGCACTTATGATTTGTGTAACTGGGGGTTGGGGGGTGCGGGGTATTCACCCTCCATACAAAAGATGCATCAAAGCGCAGACTCCCCTAAGCCAAACCCAGAGGCACCTGGCACCTGCCCCGATTCGCTGCAATTGGAAGCGGATGGCTTGGGTACTAAATTATTAATTAATTTATTTCCCCTGCTCCCCCGCCCGCACTCCAACCCGCAGAGCAGAAGCCGCGGTCGCGTTGCAACCCAGCCCCCCAACCTCCGCCCGCACCTCACAGGAGTCTCGCACTTGTAACCGGCCGTCGCCTCCCGGCCCCTGGCGGTCGCGACGCACTCCCACTCGTGGCCAGGCTGGCGCGGCCGTGGGTCCCGGCGTCGGGGGAGGCGGGGGAGAGGTGGCGGGTGACAGATGTACTCCTCTGACAGCTCTCAGTATCAGCCCAGTGGCTCCCTGCCATTGGCTCAGTGCGATGGACCGGCAACGCCGCGCACTATAATAACACTCATGCCTGCCAGCAGCAGGGACTGCGAGTGCGGGCGCCCGGCGCGGGGGATGCTGCGGCCGCTGCCACTGCCGCGCGGGCGGCTCCCGCTGCCCGGCTGTGCCCTACTGTGCGGGCTCTGACCGCTCCCGCCCGGTCCCGCCTGGCCCGTCCCCCTTTGTGGCTGCATCCTCCCCCGGGGCTCCACGTCCCCGTTCCTTTCTCCAGGCGAGCACTGCACCGGAGCCCAGGCGAGCGCGGCCGGCATGCGAAGGCGGCAGGGCGCGCACCGCAGCCGGGCATAAGGAACCCGCGTGCCCGCCGCCAGCGCACGGCCGGCCGCTCGCCCTGCCGCGATCCCCAGCCCACCCTCCCAGACCCGGCTGAGGCTGCGGGCGCGGGTGCGTGGAAGCGGCGGCTGCGGAGGAGAGGAGGCGGCTGCCCCATGGAGTGTTACTACATTGTCATCAGCTCTACGCATCTCAGCAACGGACACTTTCGCAACATCAAGGGAGTTTTCCGGGGCCCTCTCAGCAAGAACGGGAACAAAACTCTGGTAATCTCTCCCTCTCCCTGTCTGTCTCTTTCTCTGTCTCTATTTGTCTCTCATCTAATAGGGCATATCGGAGAAATGAGTTGACTGATGGGTTTGGGAGCTTTCGTGATGTTGTTTGGTTTGGAAAGAATTCATTTATTCCATTTATTTATCTGATGGGCGTGGGATGAGAATCGGGTGTAGAAAAAAGAAAGAATCTTAGGAAAGCTCTGCTTGAAGGTTTTCCCTACACTTCATGAAGCTCTCTGTCCATCACATTCCACCGTGCTGAGGATTATCAATCTCTCCTTGTTACAATACGACCTCCTAAAAATAGGAAGGAACACTAACCCCAAGTGATCCTGTGACATCTTTCAGTTTAGGCAGCTTGAAGGTGAATGGAGGTGTGGGTGTCTGATGGAACAGCGAGCCATGTGGCTGGTGGCTTAGAGAAAGTGGCTGGATTGAGTGAGGGTCTCAGAACGAGTTTGTTTCTAGGCTCTTGGCTCTTTGCTGAAGGGCTGACAGGAAACTTCTCTCCTGAGAAGTTTTCTGTAGGAAGCTAAGCAGAATATTCCCATCAGCTCACTACTTTCAGCTTGTTACTCTTTAGCGTTTAGGGATATGGGTGGAAGGTGATCACTGTGTCACAAGTACAGACAGGAAACACATTAGAAAACAAAAGCCACACAGCTATTCTCACTGACAAGCACAGCTTGTCCTTCAGCACCCAGCAGGACAAGCACTCTTGATTGGTGGAAGATATGCTGAGGGGAGAGAGAGAGAGAGAGAGAGAGAGAGAGAGAGAGAGAGAGAGAGAG
>JADRCH010000252.1:1100068-1147802 GCA_019843965.1 Rhynchomys soricoides | reverse complement strand
AGAGAGAGAGAGAGAGAGAGAGAGAGAGAGAGAGAGAGAGAGAGAGAAGCAGCTTCTACTTTCCACCCAAACCCCATCATCCACAAAGTCTCCCCACAGAACCAACTCTCGTGAGCAAGGGTGTCAGAAGTCTTCTCCAAAAGAAGAGAGTAATAGTGTGGAATCCTTCTGAGTACTTAGAGTCCAGCCAAAGTCAGGTAGTAAAGGTGTAAGACTTTCTGAAGTCTGTGCCCACTGGTAGGCTTTGCTCTAGATTTCTCCTACTCATTTGAAAGGATAGACAGAGTAATTTAAGAACACACATAGCTCAAAACGGAATGTAGTTTTCTCAATCCCACACTCTTCATATGTTTACAAGTGTATACACATTAATAAATAATTCCCTAATATTTTTTCGAGGATGAAAAGTTCTCATTTGAAGTTCTCAGTAGATTGAGACACCCATAGGGTGCATTTGATGTACTCTTTGATGTCTTTATTGTTCAGGATGTGTGTATTTGCTCTTTTTGTTGCACAACAGAGCATATGCTTCAGAGTTCTTTAGTTGAGTACTGTAGGGTAGTCAGAGTCTAGATGGATGATTGAAATTGTCTGGCCTCTCAGAGAGGTCAGCTTACATTTTAAAGAGAAAAAGCCCTTTCTTCAACATTATGCATTAAACTAAGTTTAATTTTAGGACAAGCAAAAGAACTAGACGAGGGAGATATTTCCATTATATTGATGCTAAAACAGTCAAGAGTTCACAGTAAAAAATGATCAGTTATCTGCCAGCCCTGAACTTGTTACAATGTTGTTCATTGTGCTTCTCAGTCTCCTTAGGCTTTCCAGGTACCGGATTTGTTTGTGATGACTTGTTTGCTGTGTATTTGAAGTTAATGAGTTCTTCATCATACATGTTGACAAAGGGCAGGTTAAATATGAGTTTTTCCTGTGTAACCTTCATGATTAAAATGGGTACATTAAAAGCAGCCACCTAAATGAGATGGATAAATCAAAATGTATGTAGATGTCAGAAGCAATAAGCAGGAGAGATGCAGTATGAAATAAAGCTCATAATGTTTCTCATGACTATAATGACTGAAACTTGTAGTCGTTCCAGACTTTTATAAGCTGTCTTGTTTGAATCTATTGTGCGTGTGTGAGTTTCATGACTTAAATGTTCGCATTTGTAGTCAACTCAATTTAACACAATTTCTGTATAGGGGATATAAGTATATGTGTTCTAAATGCTTTTTAATGAGTTTTGTCTGTAAGAAAAATGAGATATATGTTCATCTTTGAGTATAATTGGAGAGTCTAGATATATTAATAAGGAATTATGCTAATTAATAAAGACTTGTTCAACTTATATAATGATGTATTCTTTTCAGCATCTAGAATTCTTTGAGCCTTATTATATGCTATGTTTTTTCAATTAAAAATACTTCATCCAGAAATTTAAGAACTATGAATCATAAATATTAACCTAAAATTGACATATATCATGTGATGAAATATTTCAAGTTAAAGTTTATACATTTCAGGTCATCCTATTTAATGTTTTAGTCTTTAAGTTAATGAGTAGTTGTATTAAATATATACAATATTTTAAAACCTACATTCATAGATCAATAACAGAAAACCTTTTACATTCTTTTATATTTTAATTTCTTATATTGAATTTTGCCTCTATGATAAAGGAATTAGAATGATGTCCATGTTTAATTTCAAGGAAATACAACTTAAAGCTATTCACAGAAAAAAAAGGAATTAAATTTTCCCCAAGAAATTAAATTATTTTCAATGACCAGTTGATTAATGAGTATTTTTTAATTTCTTCAAATTTCAGATTTAGTAAAAGCAATTGCATAACTTACACTTATTCCTGAGATTAATTTACCATATAGAGCTTTAATATGTTGAGCTATTACAAATAAAAAAGTTTCTTGCAATATGTTCAGTTTATACAGATTTCAGTGTCATTGATTTGTTGCTTCGGTCCTATATGCAATAAAGCACATTAATTAATTAAATGGCAACTATGAGGAAGTCCAATCAAGAAATTAACTTTTTTTTTACTAAACCTGTGACTTCCTATATTAAAATGGCAGCTTTCCTTAAGAACTAAGGCCTTGATGAGAAGGTATGATTGCACATGTATATACACATTTATTTGTACCCCAGTGTAACACCAACATTTGACAATCCTGAATCTATTCATAACATTTTCCAAATTAGCAATTTTAATACATTCAAAAGTCTCCATTTTTATCATGTCTTAAAAAGGAAGAATAGTAAAGCAATTTACCTGTTGTGTCTATTACAAACTGCATCATCATCTCTTGATGTAACCTAATTTCAAGGAATGAGAAATTAATCTTTTATTACTGACACAAATTATTGTGGGTAAAGTTTAGTATCTTGAATACATTTTTTGATCCAAGTTGTCTGTTTTCAACAAGTTTGCATTAGAAACTACTTTTAAAATAAAGTCCTTTGTTAATAGAATTTTGTAATTTATACACAGAAATTATTTGACCCACTTATACATTTTAAATGTTTTAATATATAATTAAATATACAATATATATTTACATGTCATTTCAAAGTCTAGTATGGGTTTTGACATTAGGAATCTTAGATGTCATTATTTGTTGTTGCATTCTGTCTATTAGTTGTCTAGAATTTTTATGTCTCATTTAGTGTTTAAATATCCTTGAATTCAAGTACAAAAAATGAAGCACTAACGGTGGAAGATCACACAGTAAGCCAATATCATGATGTAGATTTTATGACATATTGTAAATCTTGGAACTTACAAGGATATGTGTGAAAATTTGACTTAAAGGTACTATTGTGTCATGTTTAGTTGAAATCATTTTACTTTTCTTTTTGTTTTTAAGTACAGAGAAATAATGCTAAATTAAAATTTTAAAGTGAATTTAGATATATTTTGCTTCTTATCCTCAAGTGGGCAAACATCCCTTACTTTTCATCAAGGTCTTGGTTCTGTAGGAAGACCACCATTTTTGCTATAGGAAGTCCCAGCCTCAGTAAAAAAATTATTGATTGGACTTCAGCTATTGCTACTTAGTTTATTCAACTGCACTGAGACACTTCAGCTGAACTGGATTTCTAGAGGCACCAATGATCTGTGTTTAATGTTTCTGCTCATTTTGATTCTGCTTTAAATTTTGTTCCCATTTTTTGACATATTTCCACGTTTCCTATCATGCAGGATAAGATAGATAATACATTTATCTATGTATTAATTTTAAAGTACAAAATATATTTTTAATTTTATTTATGTGCGCATATTAGAAGTGACAACATTTAGGTTGACCTTGAGATATATCATGTGGTCTTGTGTCATTTAAACTTAACTTGATTTTCATGCAATTCGCTTACCTTTCCTGTGTCTCCTAGAAATTATGATTGAAAGGTTTCATTGACTCACTGACACCTATTTTGGGTGCACCTTATGACTATAAGACTGAAGATACCAATTACTGAGTTGGTGACATTGAAGAATTAGCATTGATAGATTATTATCTGCAAAAGGGTTCATGGGTGAAGTTGGAATCAGTTGATAGAATGGTATGTCCACAGACATCAGCTTTATGAATATGTTCCTACATCCAGTGATTACATATCCTTGCAAGTATCTTTTAAAATCACGTATTCAATATTAATGACTATGTTGTGTCTTACATTTCTGAACTAAATGTTCCATTTACTCTTTGGTGTTATTTTAGTAAAGTTTTATAGCATGTATATCTTTAAAGATATTATTCAAATGAGAAAAGTCACTAATAATTGAAACTTTGTTATTATGACCCAAAAATATATGAACTATTATCAAGAAGAAATGCTGCCATTAAATAGTTAAACAGCTCAATGATTGTTTACATAATTTGAGTAGTTACTTAGAATCTTGTCTCTACTCCTCAGATTTAAACCAATATTTTGTGTGTTATTGAGGTTGCCAATTGCATTTTAATTTAAAAATGCAGGAAAGCCTAGTCTAAATTTTTAATTGGGTTTTATATTGGGACCACCTTTTTATATTTATATTATTTTTATTTATTGGGGCAGTTTTTTAATGTGTAGTGTTTTTTAAAATTTGGATTCAATATCAGTAGAAAATAATATTTTCTAGTTTATCACTTTTACATTGCTTTTTGTTTCTTTCATTATTTTGAGACATAATTTTTCTATACAGTCCTGGTTGTCCTAGAATTTTCTCTGTACACCAGTTTGTCCTTGACCTCAAGGATTTCTTTTTATTGCTAGATATGGTTTCTTTTTCTTTTCTATTAATCATTTTATTCATTTAAATTTCAAATGCTATCCCCCTCTCCGGTTACCCCTCCACCAGCCCCCCATCCCATCACCTTCCCCCCTTTGCTTCTATGAGGGTGCTCTTCTACCCATTCACTAACTCCCGCCTTACCCATCTAGCACCCCCATATGCTACCTTTTAATATTACCTTCTCAAATAATGACAACATTTAACTCTATCTATACTACCTATCAAAATTTCCTATGGAGATATAAAGTCACTTTTCTGTTTCTGTGTGTATCCTTCATTAGACCAACTTTAAGGAAGTTAGCAGTCTTAACATTACTTGAAGAACATTCATAATGTCTTCCGATTTCATTTGTCACATTTGGTTGGACGGGTTGGCAGCAATACCTAGATCAGATATGTTAGACAGCATCATAATAAGAAGCATATAAGCAATAGAGGATATATATTCTACATTTAAAGTAACAAATTTTATCTAAGAATATAGCTCAATGGTACATTACACAGTTACCATTGGTGAAGTTTTGGACTCAATTTCCAACATCAAAAATAAAAGTAAAATAAAATAAAATAAAATAAAAACATTTTCAGTTAGATTACCAGGATTTTAGGTATTACCTTACTGTCCCTAGTCTTTTCAAAATTAATTTTAAATGCAGTTTTAGTCTATAGTTATTCTTAAACATAATTTGAACCTGAACTGCTTAGTTTATTTAGATGAAGACCAATTTATTAATGGCCATATTATAGATAGTAGAAATTGAGATTTAAAATAATTCTGATGATGCTCCAACATTGTGATCATTTCCTATAGTGACCTATGGATGGAAGTTAGTGCTACTGAAGAGGAATGCTGTACTCCAGGAGTTTGATAATCGCTTCAGAGAATATCACAATTATAATCTCTGGTGTACTGTAACTTAAATTTAGGAAGGAATTGTATGTTTCTGTCTATCACATTTTATGGTGCCAACCACAAGGAATATAATTAAAGTATAATTTTGCTAGATTTTCTGTCTGAAAATGCTATCTTGAAATCATTTAATATATTTCTTTTGATTTTAAAGGGAGCCTAGCATCCAAAACAAACAAACAAACAAATGAAAAACAAAACAAAATGCTTATACTGTATAATGTATTTCTGCTGGTGTTTGTAACTGGCAAGGTTTCATTAATTTTTATAAATGTATTGTTCTATACCTTCTAGCACAATGCAAGATAAAGTGGGGGTAATAAATAATTAATACTCAATCTTTGTTTTTAAAGTAAATGTTGTCCATTACCGGATGTACTATTCTGAACTCTTTAATAATGGCTTGGCATCTTTGGAAGAAAGGTACATACTTCCCTCAATATAAGTACTGTTCATATACAAAATGCTTGCAGTAGTAGTGCTGTGCTTCAATTAGTAGCAGTCATAGTAAATGAGCTATGTAGAATTCAATATACAGTAGCTACTTATCACCCAAATGCTGATTATATTGCAGTAATGAATTTTGTAAATATAGTTAACTTCTACTCTACTAAATCAAAGTTCTTTTCTTTCTTTCTTTTTTTTTTTTCCTGTCTTTTCGAGACAAGGTTTCTCTGTATAGCCCTGGCTGTCCTGGAACTCAGAAATTGGCCTGCCTCTGCTCTCTGAGTGCTGGGATTAAAGGCGTGTGCCACCACTGCCCGGCCAAAGTTATTTTCATCAACTTATTTTATTTGTTTACATTCCAAGTATTGGCCCCTTCTCAGTCCCCCCTCCCTGAGTTTTTCATCCCATTCTTCATTTCCTTTGCTTCTGAGAGGGTGCTCCCCCACCCACCCAGACATTGATTTAGCCTATGGAACCTGGTCTCATGCTGTTTGTTGATAGTATATCAACTCAGATCAAACAGTGAGGTTTCTTATAAAAGAAGAAATTCTACTTTATGATTGCTGGGTCTACTCCTGCCCATTTAGAGTTTACCAATTACTTCCACCTTGCCAAATGACCACTCACTGCAACTGTAGAACTAATTCTTTAATATAAATCTTGTGTATATTGAAACACACACTCCCCCATACACACAGAAGTCTACCATTTCTATGAATTAAATTATTTGAATAGCTCTGATGTACAGAACTTCATCTCATAAAATGTTTTTCAATAAGGCAACTAAAATATGTAAATACAAAGATGATAGTTGGGTGTAAGAGGAAATAAGTGAGTTGATGTTCATTCTAGAAGTTAAATCTAGAGCTGATTGTGACTCTTTCTATTTATAAAAAGCTTATGATAATTATTTTATATATATATATCCCATTTCTTATTACTATAACATATCTTGTTATAATTATGCAAAACAGCATTCTTACTCTCTGCTGTATCCCAACAGCTAATGGCCAAATAATTCTTGAGGTAAAATATTAAGGCTAACTTTAAATGAAAGAAAAAATTTATACTTAACCTTTAACAGTGTATAATGCTTGGGTAGCATAAGGGTTTTTCTTAAGTATGTTTCAAAAAGAATTGTTTAAAATAAAGAATTTCTATCTTTCAAAACAATCTTCATGAAAACACACAGAATTATGGTTATGTGCATCAGTTAAAGGTTACCAGGAACACAGATGTAGTGGAAGGATGTTGGTGGGTCATATTTGTTTCTACAAAGTAAAATATACTGTGGAAGACATGTGAACTCTTAAGAAAAAAATCTCTGGACTTTCACTGTGATTAGAGCCTGTTTATGGTTATCTTAGTATTTTTTAAGCTGATGGCAAATAGAACAGAGTAGTAGGAAGCTGTAGTTTATGTTCTCTAGTGGATGAGGTTAATTAGTAATAGAAGCAATGATTTTGTTTACATCTGTGATGAAATATGGCTGAGGGGCAGTCTAGATCTTCTTAAAATTCAGTGTATTCCTAGAATAAAACCTTTGATTTTAGCCTGACTTCTTGACCCAGACAAGCTCCTAGGTGGGAGTTTTAGGAATTTCAATTTTGAGTCACCAATAAGAAAAGGAATGGGTGGTCACAGGGAGAAGAGTCAGAGGACAAGTTGATCAGAGTCTAGGCACCAAGGCAAAGATCAAGGGACATTGGAGAAATGTGAATTCAAGATGGCACTTTAGGAATGTAAGAGCCAAGGAAAATTAGAGGAAAGTGTCACTCTGGAAAGGTAGAAATATTTGCCCCCCCTCACACTCACACACTGTCACTTTTGTAGATGACTGTAGGAGTTAAAACATTATCCGCTAAGACAAGTCAGGGTAGTGATGTTTTCAATATAGACTTCAGGTAGAATAACAGTTGTGTCAGTTGAGTGAGAAATGTGGAAATTTTGAGACTGATTGATAATATACATTTATGACTTTAAAAGAACATGGGACAACAGTTTTAAGTCCTATGAAAATATAGAGAATTATATTGGAAATTCCCAAGACAGGGAATGAAAGCTAGGAAATGAGGGAGAATTGGAAAATTCTGGTTTTCCTTGTGATTTTTTTTTCCTTTTAAAAATATATTTCATAATTAAGATATAATTAGATCACTTTCTCTGTTTCCTTCCCCCTCCAACTACTCCCATGTCTCCTAATTCTCTCTTACCTTGATGGGCTCATTTCTTTATTATTATTGTTACAGGTATAATCATATAGACATAAGTACACAAATACATAAATACAACCTAACAACCTGTTATATTGTTTGTGTCCATTCAATATCATGTCTGATGACATTGTATTGGACAACCAATCATGAGGCTCCTCTCTAGGAGAGACTTAGTCTACAAATCCTAGCAGGTATTAGTTGCCTGTTGTTGTCTACAGGTGGAACCTCATGCAATTTCCTCTGTCTGCATTAATGTTTCTATTGTTCAGGTCTTGCTTAGGTAGCCATTTCTAGGAGACATAGTCTCACCACTGACTTCCTGTTCCTCTGGCTCTTACAGTCTTCCTGTTGTCCCTTTTCCATTGTTCTCCGAGGATCCTTAAGTGCAAGAGTTGTGTTGTATATGTATCCCTTAGGGCTGGCTCCCCATGATCCAGAATATGTATGTTTATTTTCTGGCCAGTTGTAGTTTTCTGTAATTTGCAAAAAGATTTCCATGGAGAGTGAGAATGACACTTATCTGTGGGTATAAGAATGAGGTTCAGTATGTAGTTAGAAACTATGTTGGTCTAGTATAATAGCAATATAAATTCTCTTCTATGGTCTATGATTTTATTTGATCCAGGTAGTTTTTTAGGTGACCAGTACCAGGCATCATTTTCCTGCTACTGAGGGGGTTAAGTTCGACCAAACAGTTATTGTTTCCCAACCACACATGAGTGCCACTGTTTTACCTTTGTGTATATCCTGCTGTACGTCATTGCTGTGGGTCATAGGCTTCCACAGCTAGATAGGAAAAGTGGTTTGTTCCCCACCTTGGCAGTTTGGGTAGTACTTTCTGGTATTATGGAAGCTATACCTCAGGAAGAAGGTCTTTATGCTATATCCAGCTCAAATCATTTTAGTTCTGTGATCGTAGTTGTGAAGTTTCTTTACTAGAGGAGCTTACTTTCAACCTCAGAAAGGCAGTCAAGAGAAACAGCAATAGTCTATATTTTTGATAGTCAATTTGACAATCCTGACCAACATCTTGAACAGATATTTTGTATGTCTATGGTTTTTGTTAGAGGTACATTGTGAAGCATTGCCAGCCCAAGTGCCATGATTTTCTTTAAGTAAGATATATATATATAGATAGATAGATAGATAGATAGATAGATAGATATAGATATAGATATAGATATGTCCTTGAGGCTTTAGCAAACAACTTTAATTTTATCTCTCTTTTCTCCTTCTCCTACTCTTCCTTCTTCCTTTCCTTCTTTCTTCTCCTCCCCCTTCTCTTTCTGTATTGACCTTCAACCCCCTTGCTTATGAGAGTTCTCCTCCCCATTTTTCTTTTCCCTTCATATCCCATAAATTTCTTGTGATGACCTGTGTAATTGAAGGTCCAGTTAGGCTAAGCTTTGATAATTCCATAGTAGACAGCAGAAGTGGTAGGATGGGGAAGGTTGACAAACAAGAGTCCTGTTAGAAGCTGCTAGAGTCTCTGTGCTCACATTTTCTACTTCTGTGACGCTAACTTACACATGATTGCTTAGATCCTCAGAGCTTTTCTGGACTCTATTTCAGTATTCTAATAAGAATTAATCTCTGTTCTGACAACAAAGATTGCCTTCCCAAATTCAGCTTCTTGGTAGTCAAATTATTAAAGATGACAAGTTCACTCATAGTCCATATTGTTTTAAGATGCATTAATGGTTGATTATAAACTTGGTAGCCTAAATAACCAATATTTGTTATCTGCAAAACCTGAGACTGAGAATTCCCAGATAAAAATGCTGAGGGTTATTAAATGCAGTGAGGGCTTTTTTTCTGCATAATTTGTATGTTCACATAGTAGAAAGCAGAGAGAAATGTGAGCTTATCTAATTCTTAAAACATGCACCCAAGTTGTGAAGGATTCATGATTGCAACCACTACCCCTAAAAAATGTGATGACTTCTAATGTCATCACATTGATAGAATTTCAATAAATGCATTTTGGGAACAATCATTCAGTCAATAATAACTATCCAGTCTGTAGTATTTGTGATTCGCTGGCAAGAAATTCAAAACATGGAATTCCACAACTGAGAATCTTTAGAAACTATTTGGTGTTGTGAGTTTAGCCACGTACCTTACAAAGTATACAAAAATCAGGAGGCTTCGAATGATAACTTATTGGGAAGGGTTTTAAAGATAATAAATCTTTCCTGAGTAATTGTGTGTGTGTTCTCTTATCAGTGGGAAGGGGGGACTTAAATATGAAGCTTTCCACTGTTTAATGAAAATGTCTCAGTTGATATAATTAAAGAAGTTCATTGGTCACTGTGGTGGTTTGAATATGCTTGTCCCAGGGAGTAGCATGATTAGGAAGTGTTCACTTGTTGGAATAGTTGTGGCCTTATTGGAGGAAGCGTTTCACTGTTGGGCGGGCTTTAAGACGCTCCTCGTACAGGCAGGAAGGACAGTTGGCTCCTGCCTTCCTTTGGACGAAGATGTAGAACTCTCAGCTCCTCGTGCACCATGCCTGCCTGGATGCTGCTGTGCTTGCGGCCACGATAATAATGGACTGAACCTCAGAACCAGTAAGCCAGCCTCAATGAAATGTTGTCCTTTATGAGAGTTGCCTTGATCATGGTATCTTTTCACAGCAATGAAATTCTAAGACACGTTCCTCGCATATATATGTTAATAATGCATAAAACATCCCAATTTGCATGGACTTTGGCCTAAATATTTTGGAGATAAATAAGAACTCTAAGGAAAGTACCAGATCTCAGAATTCTATAATTTATAAAGCTCATAAAATCATCCAAAGCTAAGTTCTTAGGAAACAGTTTGGGGTTCCCTTTGCTGCCTCCAATGGTTTCTGTATCCATGGTGGAAAGTCTTCAATGTCTTTTATCACTGAAGTTCTGAAGTTACAAAATTAATATTTACACTAGGGGGCGGCATAACATTTCCTCATGCTTCACATTTCAAACAGTAAATATCCCCAAATTAATAAATATGTCAAAAATAATTGTTACAGTTTTATTAGTTAAAAATCATTCTAACTCATTGTAATAGGATAAAAAAGGTGTGATGTGTTTATTACATGTTTTATTCCAGTGCTTACCTCCATGTTAATTTGCGACAATTATCTAACTTAGACACATATACTACCTAGAGTAAAATCATGATAACATGGAGTGTGTGTCAAAAAGCCCTTGACCGACAGTCAATCTTGGCTTTGAAATGTTTAGGTTTTCATTTTGAAGTTAAGGTTTGTGGGTTCTTCTCAGTATTTTTAATGTAGTGGTTTTATATTCTCCAATGGCAATTTTAGTTTAATTTTCAATTAATTTATAATTTAGTTCAATTGAAATTTGCACAGACTGCTCAATTGTTCAGTTAGAGTAGCATAATGACTGTCAATTTTTAAAAAAGAAAAACAGCTAAAATATGAAAGAATATCTGAAATTATGAAATTCCTTCCTTTTGGCCTACTGTCTCCCTAGATTCTTTACAGGAACCTGCAGAATCAGTGAGGTCTCTTCTCTTAGGATTAATGTGTATTTCTATAGAGAATGACAAGTTTCATTAATGTTTATGCATTACACATTTAATCTTTCATCGTCAAAAATGATAGAGGAAAAATATATGAAAATATTTGTGAGTGAATAGTTTTAACACTTACCAAACATCCCATAACAAGAATTAACCTTTCTTGAAAGGGAGTGACTAAATACAATCACATTGGTGGATTTCTATTGCTAATCACTGTGCAATTATTGATGCAGTATAAAAGAGACATTTTACAAATCATCACTTAGAAGAATGGATACTATGGTGCCTTTTGTCAGTAAAACACCCAGGAGACTAGTTTACATGAAGGCTGATGGTAACAGCATCTCAGAAATACACACTGCATACCACTGTTCTATTAAGCTGTACTGAAGACAATTTATTTTCATATCATCCTATAGGACAAGGCAAATGAAGTAAATAGCAATGATACATCAAAGTAAATTGATCATCTTTGCTATAATACCTAGCATACTTTAATGACAAAAGATAATGTGAGAATGTTGTTTACTTGTTAAATATAATCTCTCTAATTAAAATACTATATCAACAATTCAATTAACACATGCTTTATAACTTACTGATACTTTGAAAGACCATCTTTTTTTTTTGTGTCAGTTTTCTAAGTCAAATCTGGACAATGTGCTTTCACAGGCTCCGGGGAAGACAGGCAGGCATGAGTATACTTTGAGAAAAGTCCTTTTCTTTCTCATTTTGTTTCCCCTCTTCCTTCCTAGATGTTAACCCTTTCCTCCCATTCATGTTTCCATCTTACACTTAGCTCCTAGTAGAAGAGGGTGTTGTTTTTCTGTCAACCTTTAAATGTGGTATGTTTTCCTCAGGAAATCCATAGAATTATAGAAACCTTGTCCAAGGCCACTGTGAAAGCATTCTTTACTAAAATCAAAAAAAAAAACAACAACAAAAAAAGGAAACCAATACAAAGAACAAAGGGAAAACATACTGTTTATTTAGTTATTTGCTATATCAGAGCTCTTCATGCTTGTAGGATATGGAAAAATTTTAATTAATTTAGCGGACAAAGCTTCAGAGCGATCATGATTTAAGAAACTGAAAGCAATGAGGATGGGTGTGGAGGAAAGGAGCAAATAAAAGGAGATGGCAAAAGGATTGAGGGAGGAGAAATGAAGAACATACTTAAGAGGAATGTCAGGTTCTATGAGACCTATATTAGCTTAAATAACAGGATGATTGCAGGTCAGGTTTACCCAGCACCATGCCAGTTTATGCTGTGATCCTGAATTCAGCCTCAGAATTATCTTCATTTGAAAGATAACCTACACAGTTATCTGCTAATTCTTAGAAACACCCACAATGGCAGAAACATATTGTTTCCGCTGGTCAGAATTCTTTTGGGTTTCAACAAAGATATCATTTGTAGAGCATGTCTTCAACATACTCGGTTATTTTTTCCAGCAACCTCAAGATTAGTATTAGTGAGTAAAATAATGAATATAATTATCCTTGCCTCTTCTTTCTGGCAAACTGGTTTAATCACATGGCTTAGAAGGGCTATTTGGTGACAGGACAGGATGACACCATCCATTGAAGATCCTCTAAGGGAATTTCAGAGTTGTTGGGGGAAAAGGAGGTCACAGAGAGAGTCTTACCACCAGCCACAGCAATGCAGATTCAAGCTAGCTAGCAGTGGAATTTTGGCAAAGTAAAATATATTTTGGTTTCTCACGAAGCCCAGTTCAATAAGATAGTGTTTGAATCTGCCAGTTTTCTAATAACTTTCAATAAATGTGCTTTATGTTTTATTTGATGAACTTTTGTTTTATTTTAACTGAAAAAAATCTGGCTGGAGTTAGCATCAATACACAAATTGATATTTTCCAAAATGTTCTGGGTTTATATCAAGTTTTTACAGGGTCTTCCATAGTTGCTTGATTCCTGTCTTTTTGTTTCTCTATAGTAAAAGTAAGTCAAGAGGTTTTAATTTGAGTAAGTCAAGAGTTTGAATTTAAACTGTATAATGTAAATCCATTATGTTTGTGGTTTCTGATTCTTTCTATATTAATTAACAATAACTGTAAATGATTTCTATTTTGCAGTAGAGTAAATGTTTTTAGGCATAGTTAATAATTTTATTTAATTATTACTGAAATATCTTAAAATGAATGGGCAAATTGAGTGAAAGTATTGTTTTAAGAGTAAAGAATAAAGGGAATTTAGGTAAAGAAGGGTCAATTTGTATTTAGTCCATCACAACTGTTAGTTTTTAGTTATTTTTATTTTTGGAAATTATAATAATTCCATCATTTCCCTTTTCATTTCCCTCCATCCAAGCCCCCCAATAAACCCCTCCATGCTACGCTTCAAATTCATGGCTTATTCTACATCAATTATTGTTGCATTACATATATATCTATATATACATACACATCCCTATATAGATAAAAACAACTTGCTCAGTCCATATAACGCTATTTGTGTATATGTTTTCGAAGGCTGATCAGTTGGTATTGGATTTTCAGTTGGTGTGCTCTTCTCTTGGCAAGACTATTTCTCAGGTTCTCAGCATACCTTGACCACCTGCAGATTTCTGTGTAGGCTTGATGCCTCTTTGGGCTTTCCCCTATCCACATTAGCATGTCTGCTCTTGTCCTCTTCTGCTAATGGCTTGGCATTCATGTTGGTAAGGCTTTGTAGGTGTAGCTTTGTGCTTTATTAGAAGACAAGCTCTGCTTCTGGCTTATAACAATACTGCTGACTTCTTTTCCACAATAATCCTTGCGTTTAAAGTGGAGGACTTGTATTGTAAATGTAACCACTTGGAAAAGCTCCACAGATTTGCATTTTGATTAGAGACCATTTCCTGTAATCGTCTCTGTCTGCTGCAGTTTTTCTATTAGGGTTGAGGTCTACTATTTTTATTTATACCTGTGCTAAACATTAAATAAGAATGTAGTTAGAGACTATTCTGGCTTTAAAAGGGCAGTTGACTTATGTTTACAGAAAATAAAAATATTATCTGAAATAGTTCTTCTTCTGACTTCCTAAAACGTATGGATGGATATGTACCTATCATTTAAACATGAGAAACCAAATTAGAATACAGTAGGTGGTTAAGGGACCCAAAAAAAGTAATGACAGAAAATTGGCCAAAAAAAAAAAAAGGGTGGGGCGAAGATAGCCTGGAAGTAAGGCTACAGCTTATTCTATGCAGTTCTGAAGCACCAGTCAAACCTAGATGGTGGTCATTAAAAACTGGGTGTTCTGAAAATGTGTGCTGTACCTCAATACTGAATTTTAATACCTGTGGTTACAGTTAAGGAATCTAATTTTTCTAAAGTTAGGCAGGTGACTCCTGCTTTCCTGGGATTATATTCATCTGGCTTGGTTTCAATGGAGTCTTTCCAGAAGTAGTTTAGATGTCAGGCATTCTTATTTAGTATGAGAAATGAAGTCCTGTTCTGCCCATCACTCATCTATCAGCATCACAATGGTTGCCTTTCAGAGGCAGAAAAAAAATACGTGTTTTTGTTTTTTTTATTTTGTTTTTTTTTTCGTTTGTTTTTGTTACTTAAAAAAGAAGAAAACCAGGAAAACATTTAGTTACAATTAAAAAAAAAAGAATTTTAAACTTAATAGTCTAATATTCACAGAAAGGATGGAAATTCAAAACTTCACTTTCAAAGAAGAGAAAGAGTTGTAAGTACAACATTAACAGAAAAAGTCACTTAACTTCTTCAATTTCCTTCAAACACCTTAGAGTATTATAGTTTGTGTAGAAATTAAATATAACATATTTGATATCATTTCATATATTTCCATGTGTAGTAATTGAGTTTAATATCAAAAAAATTATTTAGTGAATAAACTGAGGAAAGCATCATATAATTTAATAGAAACAAATATATGGAAGTGAATAGTTTTATGAAATATAATTTTAGGTAGATTTTCTTTGAGGAATAGCATACCAAAGGTTTGTCATTGAAAATATGTATTTATAAAAAAATATTGGCCAAAACAAATATATACCAATTATATTCTTGTAAGTAGAACACATTCATATCAGACTTTGCTGTTGGTACTCATAGTGTTGTTCCCATAAGTGGAACTATCTTTGCTCATTGCTATGGGTTTTGTTTATATTTAGTTGTATTGGGATCAATTCTGCATTAAAAGTTATGTGATTTGTTCTTCTACTTATCAAAACCTTTGGCTTGTATTTACCTAAAATATTATTATAACCAACTTATTTTCAAGTTCCAGGAACAATCACATTATTTTCTTCATATGTTTAACACTTATCTTGTACCATCTCAAATGCTAAAAGCTTACTTATAATATCACAAGACCTATTTAATTTATTTTTATAAAGGTTGTTACATAAATAAGACATCTTAAATATTATGGATTAGGTCATCTTCACTTTCTTTAACTTCATTTTTGAATGGATATTACAGCAAGTGCATAAGACAGCTTGAGAATACTTTGATCAGGAAAAATGTATATCCATACCCATTCTATCTGTTATAAGATTGCTGTCTTTGTTTGTTTATTTGAAGCTGAGGTCTAAGCCTAGGGCTTTAAGGTTAGTTGGCAAGCACTCTACCACTGAGCTAGATCCCTACCACCATCATATCCTCTAGCTTAGTGCAGAAGAAACACATAACATAAATTCTCACAGCATGTGAGCCACGGTTATCAAAAAGTCACAGGGATTGAGAATCAGAAAACTTATAAATATATTATGTATCATTCTGCAATATGATTTTGTTTGCAAATGATTTTCTTATGTATTTCTTTTATTTTAAAACTTAATTTTATTAACATTCATGTCTCTGGATATATTTTTTATATGTGTGCATTGCACACTAAGATGCACATGTGAGCATATGCCTATGGAGGCCGGTAGCTGATGCCATTGAGTATTACTCTGGTTCTCTCAACCTTATTTAATTAAATTATTACAATTATACCCTGTTTATGGGTGTTTTGCCTGCATGCATGTCTGTGCACAACCTAGGACCTGGCTACAGAGTCCAGAGGAGAGTCTGGGAATACTCTATGGAGTGATAAACAGTTGAAATCTGTTTTGTGGATGCTGGGTCCATGCACTATGTAAGAGGAGCTAGTACTCTAAACCATTGAGTCACCTTCCAACTCCTCCTTATTTTTTGAGACAAGATCTCTCACTGAACCTGAGGCTTACAGTTTTGTTTTGTTTTTTTTAAATTGCTGGCCAGCAACTCCAGGGCTTGCTTCCCTTGTCTCTGAATTCCTGGAATTACAGAAGAACATCTTCATGCTGACTTATGGGGGGATCTGAACTTAGGTCCCCATGATTAAGGTAAAGATGCTGTATGGAATGAGTCATCTTTCCAATTACCTTACTGATATTTTTTTCTGTTTTGAGTATTCCAGTCTATAGAGTTATTTAAAATAGGAAGTCTTGCCCATTTGTTAGCTTACCAAGAAGTGTTTCTGAAACACATTATCATGTTTCTTTTACTTCTTAGCACAATTAATTGAGCAGAAGCTAAATAAGATTAAGTGAAGTACCAAATAATATGCTTCATGTGCATTATGTATTGTACCAAGACAGAAAAAATACATTATTTAGTAAAAGACAACATGAATTTAGTAAAAGTTATAGTTGAAAATATTTTCTCAGTACTTGCAACTCACTTTGAAATTTTTTCTCAGCATTTTTTATGCCTAGTATTTGCAATTTTCTTTTTACTAATCATTAAGAATAATAAATATTCATACACTAAAGCAGATAAAGAATTACTTCCACAGTGTTCATAGCTGCAAGTATAACATCAGTTTCTGGAATATGTTATTGAATTTTTCACTCAGAGGAATAAGATAACAGCAGTTGCCCATTTCCCAATCACTGGGCTTTGCCCTGCATGCTGGCAGAAGGCTGACTTTCAAACTCTGGCACTTCATAATGTGCAGGTTATCGGTCTATCTTTCTCAGAAGATTATTTTCAGAGGGAACACGAGAACACAGTGGACTTGAAGCCACTTAATACATATTTGGTGAATACTGGTGTATCCAAATATATTTCTCCTAATTGATGGCTGTGCTGCAGAGGAAAGGGAGAAAGAATGCCAGTCACAGGGATGAAAACAGCACACTGAAATATGGAAGCAGTCATCGGGAGGGACCTTATGAGCATCCCTTCCTATGAACTGTAAAGAGATCTTCCAGTGTTTCTGTCATCATCAACTTATGTCAGGACTAATCTGATCACAAACTGTCAGTGTAGTTAGAGGCTTCTGTTTTATGTTTTGTCTTTTAAAAGTATTTTGATATTTAAAAATTTTCAGATTATAATATAATTATAACATTTCTCCTGTTTCTTTGCCTCCCTCCAAAATCTACCCTGTTCCTTTCTTCTTCAAATTTGTGGTCCCTTTTTCTTAAACTGCTCAGCTGATTGTAAAAGCTAGAGGAGGCGGATGCTCCAGTGAACTAACACTTTCCAGATCCAACCAGACATAAACACCTCTGAACTCAGAGACTCTGACATAAAATACAAAACCAACAGAAGTTCAAAGCAGACAAAAAGCTAGCTAGGAGAACAGGAAAAGGACTCTCATGCCCCACACCTAAAACCAAAAAGCTACTTACAACTGATACCTATTGGTAAAGTGAAAAATCAGTTTTTCCAGTGGTTTATCAATGGGTATCTCAATGACACTTGAGGACAGACCACACAACAGAGAAAATGCTAAGTGAGATAGGCAGTAGAGGTAAGATTATGTTGAAGAAGTTTTGGGAGGGACAGAATGGCTAAAATATATTGTATAAAACATTTTAAGTTATAATAAAAACTCCTGGTTTGATTTAAAGTGAATTAACTAGTTATCAGGTGATGCAATGTTCTCCTCCTGTCTAGTGGTGCTTAAGGGTGTAAGACACCCTTACATCTTTCTCCTCCAATGCCTGTTGAAAGCCATGTTCAAGGACAGTCAGCTTTTACTGTAAGTGGATCCACAGCCAAAGACACAGAGAAATAATTTACAGTGGAAACAGAAATTTCCAGTGAAATAATAGATGTAATAAATACCCCATAGAAGTTTTTGGTGGGATTAATGAGAAATATAGTGTATGCTTCATTTATTTCATTTAATGTAAAGACAGATGACCTACTGGCTTATTTAAAATGAGAAAGATACATTCATATCCTACTGTCTTCCTTTGTAGAAATTCTGCAGCAAGAAGAGAGTCTCTTTGTATTTTACAGTTGGGATCTGGACTTTTGTCCATTTTAGTTTTCAGCAAATTGAATTTATAAATATCAAGGATGTTTAATAGATGGCAGAGAAATAAATGGATAAAGAGAGAGTTGAAAGTTTGCTTTCATTGTGCATATTTTGAAATTTTAGATAATTAAGAAGGAAATTATAACATATATAAAGTAAAATATATGTAAAACACTTTAAAACTCCACAATGTCCTTTAACATTTTAGATGTAAATTTGTTATATAAGAAAGCTTAGAAGATCAGTTTTCCTCATAAAATATTTTCTTACTTTAATCTAGCAAGAGATTTTTGAAAATATATTTATACTCAGGGTAAAAATGATAATCATAGCAACTTTCTAACAAATTGCCTTATAAGCTTCATATTATTATCAGCAGCAAGATAAGTTCTATTATCAGCATTTATATTAGTAAATATGTATATGTATATTTTGCATGTAATTACATGATTTTCTTAAACTATTTTTTAAATTTTTATTTGTTAAATGTATATGAATGCTGTATCTGCACATACACCTGCATGTCAGAAGAGGGCATCAGATTCCATTATAGATGGTTGTGAATGACAATGTGTTTGCTGGGAATTGAACTCACGACCTCTGGAAGAACTACCAGTGCAAAACTGCTGAGTCACCTCAACTTTTACTTCTGCCTTTAAATGTACAAATTGATACAAACACAAGATCATGTATTAGAGATTTAAAGATTTTCTGAGAATTTCACAAGTGTAACTATAGACAATACACAGCTAACTTAGTATGTATATATTTATTGTTTCTATGTGCCATCAGGCCTTATAGTGGTTACTGTTGATGCAATGTCAGATAAAGGTGTATGTGTTGGACTCCAATACAAAATGATTGAACTTTAGATAATATACAGTGTAATTCACTGGGGCTAAGTTTAAATATTAAGAGTAACTTTGATATATATGATTATCTCATTTTAAATATTTCAGTAGAGTTTTACTACATATTGTATGAACTGTGTGTATTGCATTCATTTATAAGTTTTAACAGAGCTGTGATATCAAAGAGATTCAATGTGGTGTTAGGATTAAAAATGAATAGCAAACTATGAAATATCTTGTCATGGTCAAAGACAATCATCTTAAAGATGCGCTGCTGACCTTACATTAGTGTAACCTTTTGTGTGTGCAGCAATGCAGGCAATATTCTTAGGTCTGTGCATTGGCTCAGTCTATTCTGTCAGGGTCCTATTTGAGAACTGCCCACTTATGCTTGCTTTGTAAGTGACATTCAACTTCAGAAAATCTATCCAAGATCTGGAGATTATGTTGATCAGGCTGGAATAAACCTCACACGTGGAGATCATTGGTAGAGTTTAATGATAACTACAAGTTAGACAATAAATATGACATTAATAGCTTTGATTGTTTATCCAATTCCTCAGTAAAATTCAGGAAATACTAGCCATCACAAAAGAACACAGAAATATTGAAAAGAATATAAGTTATTATTCTAAGCAGTGTGTTTTATATTTGTTTCCCTTAAGAGCACCAGAGGTCTTCCAGAGGACCATGATTTTGTTCCCAGGACACAAATGTTGGCTATCAACAATCTGTAACTCCAGTGTCAAAGGATCGTAAACCTTCTTTTGACCTACAGGACACAAGGCACACAGGATATGCACATACACAGATATAATCAAACACTCAAACATGAAAGAAAATGAATCTCTAAAGAAGAAACTACCTCTGAAAGTTTATCTGTAGGGCAAGTGGAACCATGTCACCAGACAGAAAAACTGGAAAAGATGAGCAGATTAAGGAACACTAGCAATTTTCATGACCAAGAACAGTAGGTGACCAAACAGATTCCTTTCTTGGAGCACAGGACCATGACCTCCCACTAAGAAGATCATGATAACTGGTCACATAGCATAGAGCCAAAAATTGTCCACATTATTGAGGTATCTAGATAGGCCCTGAGAGGTTAGCCAGTAAGCTTTCATTCTTGGGCACTGCTTTCTGCAAAAGATATTTAATATCTGGTCAGAATTAATCACTGAGCAAGTCATATACATCCTTTACAAACATTTTGGACAAGCGAAGACTGTCTCTTTCATAAAACAAACAAACAAACAAACAAACAAAAAACCAACAACAACAACAAAAAAACACTTCCTAAGTCTACAGCAGAAAGTATCTCTGCTCTCCTGACAGTCACCCTGAGCTAAGCCAGACCCCTTCTAAGCTGTGAGTACACAGTTAAATACAGTGGTTCCTCTTCCCCCAGAATCTCTCCATGTCTTCTTGCCCATACCTTGATGGGTTGCTGAGAGGGCTGATCTTGTGGGAAGACAATAAAAACTACTACAGCTGTGAGTTAATGATCACACAAGTATAAAGCCTGAAGACCTGCTACAGTTGTGAGTTAATGATTACACTTATATGAAGCCTGAACAATTGCTTATTTTACTTCTGTGATATCTTCTCCCCTCTCCAAATAGTCAATACAGAACTTTTGAATTATATATCTGGTTTCCACTTGGTTTATGTTTTCTGATTCAATGGTAAAAGCCACTGGCTGCTATTCTAGAGGATTTGGATTCAATTCCCAGTACCCACATGACAGCTCACAACTGTCTGTAACTCTAGTTCCAGGTTCTGCCAAGTATCTATAAGCAATACACAATGGATATCAAAACAACTATAGATTATAAGAAGAAATTAGAATTTCAGATAATTGCACTTCAAATATATTTTTTATTAATTGTACAACATTAAGGTCAAGCATATTTTAAAACGTATATGCTTGCATACACATGTTATCACACATAAATCCAAGAGGCAGCATGCTGTAATAGCACTATTAAGATTATAAATGAACCTCTGTCAAGACAGTGATATATGTAGGTCGGTAGCAGGTTCCATTTCCATTTCAGCCAAAATAAGTAAATTGTCTAATTTTAAGAGAAAAATATATTTGTGTAATAATATCAAGAGGTATATTAAGTGGAACAACCAAAGGGACTGAGAATTATCAGAATTGGCATAAGCACTTTAAAGCATATTTACTAAGGCAAGAACAATTGTCATCAAATGATTTAACACTTTTATAAGTGACATATAAACACAATATCAAAAAACATGCACATTTATTATATTTCTCAAACTGATCAACAAAGCCAGTAAAAATCCTATTGAGTGATTTTTCAGCTACCAAATAATCAAGGGGTCATTAAATTTCTTTTTAATCAGATGGTCTTTGTGGTAATGTTGGTGTAAAATACAATTAAGTGTGTTTTTAAAACAATATGAACACATTGAACATCAATGAATGGGAGTCAAAATGGCATGTTTTATATCTGGTTTACCACAATAAAAACATCAACAATTAATGCAAGAATCCTACAGCCTAGCTACAAACACAATATATTAATACTACTTTCAATTTGATAAAAAATATCATTTTAATTATGTGAAGTTGAGTACTGGCCACACAGGCATCCATGTTCTCTTTTGAGTAAGGGGTGGTATGAAATCTATGTCATATTTTACTCAAAGCACCAGCAACAATTATACAGTGTAAAATCTTATTTGGGTTTATGTGCCAGCTCAGATCACTTACAATCTGGAGAAGACACACATTTTCATAAAGTTTGAATTATTCATAATATAGGTTCCAGGTTGATGCTAAGAAGCTGTATTCCATATGGATCA
This sequence comes from Rhynchomys soricoides, assembly GCA_019843965.1. Classification (NCBI taxonomy): domain Eukaryota; kingdom Metazoa; phylum Chordata; class Mammalia; order Rodentia; family Muridae; genus Rhynchomys; species Rhynchomys soricoides. The sequence goes on along the minus strand of JADRCH010000252.1, from coordinate 1,125,449 downwards.
TCCTAGGATATACTGCACTGAGTAGATATACTGCATCTTTGAGGGGCCTTAGAGACTTTGCTATTTAAATTGTACACTTCATCTATACATTCATTTTGCTTATATGACATTTTTCAGTGCAGAAATGGAAGTTGTATAGCTTTGACATTTAAAATAAGGAAACAGATGATTAAATTAATAAATAATACTGTATTACAAGATAAAACTTGAAAATATACTTCTTCGGTGAGAGGGGGTGGGTAAGCGGCAAGCAGACGCCGCCATCTGTGTATTGAGTGTTTAGATTTTACTACTTCCAGCAGCCAGGGTTTGTTCTGTCTGAGATGGAAATGCCCTTTCACTATTTTCATCTTCAAAACAGGCACGATGCTTTCATTAAGCCTAAATGGTACTCAAGAGATTATTAAAACAACTCTATCTTTAATTCAAGAGTTCACAAATGGTAGTGTCATGGATCATGTTGGAAGTGGGAGGATAAAAATAACAAGAAATGTGTTTTTGCCTGTGATGAAGAACTACAGGAATAGAATATTTGCAAAGTATAGTGTCTCATCGTGTATGAAAGTCTACAAAAATTATCACCCATCAGGATACAGAAAACAACACACTCACTATATTAATTTTCTACTCACAAAATCATAATGTGAGGATTAAATTAAATAATAAAGAATATTTTAAATTGTAATATTTTATACTCATGTTTACATAAACTAACATTGAATGCATATTAAGGCAACTAGAAGTTATTTTTATTACTTACTTTCATTAACTATCAGTAAGGCTGATAAGATAGCACACCTGGTAAAACTGAATCAAAACAAAAATTGAAATCCTCAGAATCCACAGAGCTGGGTATGGTAACATATATATAATTCCAGTGCAATGTAGTAAGAGGGAAAGTAAAGACAGGAGACTCTCTGGAAGCTCAGAGGTCAGCATTCTTGGCATTTGCAGCATAAACATCATAGTGCTGGCCACAAAGACTGCAGAGGAGGGTCTTGTTACCGGTCAGTGGGAGGAGAGGCCCTTGGGCCTGAGGGTGTTATATCCCCCAGTATAGGAGAATGTCAAGGAGGGAAGACGAGAGTGGGTGAAGGTGAGGTGGGGAGGTGGGTTGGAGAATATCCCCAGAGTGGCAGGGGGAGAGCGGAGGGAATGGGGAGGTTCCAAAGGGGAGATCTGGAAAGGGGGAAACATTTGAAATGTAAATAAAATATGAAAATAAAAAAAATAAACATCAAACAGACCAACTCAATACCGAGAGCAAAAAGCAAGCACTGTCACCTGAAGTTGTCCTCTGATCTCCATACATACACATGTGACCACAGTCACACAAGAACCTCTCTGCATACAACATTAATTATAATGCACATAATTATTTGCATTATAATTATGAATGACTATAAATAAATGGGAAAGTGATATAGTTACTACATTTTGAGTCAAATGAGTTTCCATAATCTTTAAAGTATATGGCTCACTGGAATGCACTATCTTACTATTTTTCTCTTATGGTTTTAGCAAGTAGTATTATATACTTATTTTGACAAACATTATTTGCATTTCAGCACTTAAGTTCTCCCTGGGAATAAATTTGTATAAAATATTTAAATGCAAGTTTTAAATTTTTAATATTTAACTTTTAGGCAACTAAGTACCAGTAAAGCACCTAGCCTGGAGGGTGCGCATTTACTATACTTGGAGCATGTTTTGTTTGTTTGTTTGTTCATTTGTTTTTGGATAACTCATATTTATAGTTATCTTTTTTGAGTTTTTGTTTGAGTACACTCTTACTAGGTTTTGGTTTTCTTTATAATATTGAATTTAAAAAATTCCTGTCATTTGTAAATTTAAGCATGCCATAATTCTCTTGATATATCTTTTAAAATTTGCATAAGAAAGTACCAAAAGCAAGTCTTTAATGAAATGTTTTAATTTGCTTCTGGATATTTAATAGAAGTTCTTTCCTTACCCATACATCTATACAAACTTTATCAGAGTAACTTCCGTTGTGACTTACATAGCTGAGGAATACTTTGTAATTTGCAGGCTGTGTCTTCACACAGAGGTGATTGTCTATTCTTCATGTTCTTTTACTCTTTTCTATTATTATGGATCATGAATCTTGAAGTGACTGGTCCTCACAAGTGAGGTGCCAGCACAACCCATAACTTCCTTGTCAAATAATAACAATGTTGTGTCTTAAACAAAGATACAACTGCATAATTAGTAATTAGTGCACTTTTTACAAAACTTAGCACTGACACACAAATTTTATTTTCATTTCCTTCAAAATGGATGTGAGCACCTCATTATTTAAAAAAATAATAGATGACTAGTATCAGAATAGGTAAATCATGTGAGTAACATGTAAGTGTATTACCAGAAAAGTAGATTTGACATCCATGTGCAATGATTATATACATTTCAGGCATAGATAAATATCTCCGATGTCTAATTTTGGCCTAAGCACATTGTGCAGTTTGGTTCTGAAACACAGTATGTACTCTAGTATGCTGCTTAATGTTAGCAAGCTATTCTGGAATGGTGCCAGTATCTGAGAAGGCTAAAAAGGAAATTCATTAATTATACTCTGTTTACTGTTTCATTGTCAACTCGATCATTAAGCTGATCTATCTTGACTGTTCTCATTAGTAGATAGAGTGAGTCATAATACAATTGGAATTATCTGATAAATGAAAAGTTCATATCTATGCCTTTTTCAGAAATAAAAGTGCATTGACTTGTTGACACATAGAATAAAGCTAAATTTGTATTTAAATTAATTATTTAGCTTTAATTAATTTTCTTCCAGAGCTTCGTTGCTATCTGAATTAGTTTTCTGTGAGCACGTTTTCACTGTAAACTTTCACACCTAGGTTCCATTTTTCTTTAGCGAATTGTGATGACAGACATCTTACCTTGAATTGAATTAGATTTCAGTGTGACTACACTGAACCAGTATAAACTTGACCTTTGCTGCACGTTATTAAGTATGTTAGCATGCATTTGCATAGACAACATAAATGTATAAAGAGAAATATACTTTTTACATACTTGCTTTATAAACTTGTGATTTTGGATTGTGACTTAATTAGTAACTATGCATTAAGATGCATATATAGCTAAGAGAAAGTAGTAATATATTTGCTCTAGGAAGCTCCCTATGTTAATATTTCAGTTTAAGCATGAAAGTCCTTCCTATGTTTGGATTCTTAATTCTTTGAACTCTTGTAGTTAAGTGACTTTCAGCTTTCTAGGAGAGTTTTAAGAAAATTTGTCAGCAGAAGAATAATTAACTTTTTTATTAAATAGGGAACTTCTCAGATTTATCTTCCACAGTTTCTTACAATATAACAAAACAAAAATAAATCAATTGCTATTGCTATGAGCTTCCAAAGAGAAGAACTTTATGACACTACACCTTATATGTAAATCTACCATAACAGAGGGATTAGAAGTTTCTGCTAAATGTTGATGCTTTTTAGATAGTAACAAAAGGATACATAGGTGTTAACTTGAAGTGGAGTGAATGATGGGTGAAAGGTGTCTAGGATCAGACATCACTGAAAAACACAAACAGGAAGAAAGTATGATCTACTTAAAAACTTGACAAAAAGGATGCTACGATATCAGCAAATAAAACTAAAACAATCTTCAATAGGTAAAGAATCTTATTGAAAATCATTTCTAGATGTCTATTTGAACTTTTCTCTAAAACACATATAAAACAAAACCATTTATAAGGGAAGCAGTGTGTGTGTGTGTATGTGTGTGTGTGTGTGTGTGTGTGTGAGTGTGTGTGTGTGAAGATAATCAGGAGGTCTGATCCCATACATATAGACAAATAAAATTATTTTTCTTAGTACATGCTACTGAGGGTCATTTGTAACCATGATTCCTTCTTTCTATTTTTATTGTCTCAATTTTGGCATTCATATGCACTGAATGCTTATGTTTACTGAAAATGTTATTTATGTCTAAATCTATTGCCATCATCAACTTGTTCATTGTCTCATAGATATGGATTGCTCTTGATTCTTTAATGTGTCTTTCAGCAAAAAGATTATTTTATATTTTAGGTATTTGAATTTGCCAGTCATTTTTTGTATCCCTACAAAATGTAGCAAACTTAATGCCTAGGGAGAAGGTGGCTCTTGTGCATCTCCAAATTCCTATGAGACTCCAGTACTTTCAGTATGAATTAGCCTATAAAGGCATATAAGCAGAAAACAAAGTTACAAAAATGTCATAATCCAATAGCCAATCCCCAATTTACAACAGTGCTTTCCTTGAAAGGCCCCACTGAGATTCTTTTCTCACCACACTTTTATTACTAAACTCACTGATACTCATCTTCCCTGTCCAGAGCACCAACAGTTCCTCTGAAATTAGGGTGATACCTAAGTGCCCAATGAAATCTGTTGTGTTATATTCCTATGAGATTTTTCTTCTTTTCTGTATTTATAGTGTTTTAGAACTAGATAAGATTCTAAAGGTAATTATTCTAACTTTATTAGGACATTTGAATACTGAGGTCTAAGGAGAGACTACATAACCTGTCTAAATTCATTAGATGTTAACTCTTAGAATCAAGACATTTTTAATTCTTAGGTATATTTAATAGAATACAGGAATTCTATGCTAAATTCTTCATTTGTTTTGGTCTTATATAAGAAACAACGACAAATATTATTTTCCAATCTTTTATTTACACCTATAAAAACTGTGTAGGTAATGAACATATAATTATAAACTTTATATACTTTGGGTTTTTATATTTGAAACAAAGGTTCATGAGATAATTATGTCAGTTACACTTTTAAATGTCATGCCACACCAAAGTAAAGTTCAGAGAAATTCTACATATTAACCACAGATAATAAACTTTGTACACTATGAGTCTTTCCTCAATTTCATTTTGGAATTCTACTTTCAGTGAGAGTGCTGGTCTCTTCAACTCCTGGAAGGAAAACTCCAAGTGATATCATTATATTAAAATAAAAAGCTTAACACTGGAAACTATACACACAAAAAAATCTTTTCTCTCTAGATAAGGAAAATAACCTTTAAAACAAGCCTGGGTTAGTAATCTGCACCTACTCTCTCTGTTATCAAGCAGGAAAAGAAAACCAATGGAAAATGAACTCTAGTAATATTCTCCAATCTTTACACTGGCATTGGGTTTATTTATTATTACTTCATTAATTTCCACACTATAAGTTATGCCATGTAAAATATTATGCTCATTTCATATTCATTATTAATATTATAATTAGCAATACTAAAATATTGACAGCATCTTTAGCAAGTTGATTCTGCATGTGTAATTAGGAATTATGGTATCCTTAGTGTTATACTTGGGCTATCTTTTAATTCTACTTGATCAAGAGTGATCAGAATAATACTGACTTAGATGAAATAAAATGGATAGTTACAGTTTATAATCTATACATGGAGTATAATTAATATCAGAAAAGTATTCGATGTTTATAGTTAAAGAAATATATAGAAGAAATTTTCATTGTATAATGGTCGCTCTGTGGAACCTACAGATTTCTCTGTTCCAGACTATACATCACTGTTAGCTGTGTTAGATTTTAAAACAATTATCTTCTCATGAAAATAACCAAGAAAAATGGTACAATAAACTAATAAGAACTTAACATTTTAAAACTTCTGACATAGGACAATTGGGCTCAATGATATGGGTAAAAAATTAAATGGGACAAAGAAATTATTATCCTGAAAAATGAAAATGCCTATTTGAAAACAACGTAAAGGACCAAAGAAATAATGTAAACTGTATAAAGATAGGAAAATTTTAGAACACTCTGTCCTAAATGGGATGTTTTCATCAAACTCCTCCCTTCAAGGTTGAGAGAGCTAGTACGAAAAAGGAAGCAAAAAGATTGTAAGAGTCAGAGGGGAAGGATGATCTTAAGGAACAGTCTCTCTCAGACAACAGGACTTATTCATATATGAACGCATAGAGACTGTGGCAGCATGCACAAGGCCTGAAAACGTTTAAGCCAGAAGGGGTCCCAGTCCTGAGAGAGGAAATGGGCACATATTTCAATCCTTAACCATGAAGATAACTGCAACTTACATCCACTTGCAAAGGAAAGTGAAGTCTAACTGTATATATTAACCACATTTAAGGGTAGGCCCCATACCCAACACTAGATGACCAACACTAAAGGACATCAATGCTATTTTTATAGGCTTTTGTCTCATATTGCTTTGTTTGGGCATTTTTCTTTTACTGACCTTTTGTATATTGTGATTTCAATTTTGTTTTTTATGATTTTTGTTTCTTTTGTGTGTGTCTATGTATTTTATGATCTTGGATTGGTGGGGAAGGGGAATCATCAGAATATATTGCATAGTTATTGGTTTTTTTTATATAAAGAATAAGCAAGTAAAATAAAAATTTTCCATCCCTTCTGTTAAAAAATAACAATATTACACTCCCATTGCTGGTGGGATTGCAAGCTGATACAACCACTCTGGAAATCAGTTTGGTGGTTCCTCAGAAAATTGGACATAAGAGTACTACCTAAGGACCCAGCTATACAACTCCTGGGCATATACCCAGAACATGCTCCAAAATGTAATGAGGACACATGTTCTACTATGTTCATAGCAGCCTTACTTATAATAGCCAGAAGCTGGAAAGAACCCAGATGTCCTTCAACAGAGGAATGGATACAGAAAATGTGGTACATTTACACAATGGAATACTACTCAGCTATTAAAAACAATGACTTCATAAAATTCTTAGGCAAATGGATGGAACTAGAAAATATCATCCTGAATGAGGTAACCCAGTCACAAAAGAACACACATGGAATGTCCTCACTGATAAGTGGATATTAGGAAAATAAAGCTCAAAATACCCATGATACAACTTATAAACCATATGAAGCCCATGAAGAAAGAAGGCCAAAGTGTGGATGCTTCAGTCCTACTTAAGAGGGGGAACAAAATAATCGTGGGAGGTAGAAGGTGGGAGGGACTGGAAGGAAGAAAGCAGGGGAAGAGGAAAAAGCGAGGGCAGGATCAGGTGTGGGAGAAGACAGGAGAGATGTACAGAGGGTCAGGAAATTGAACAGAGGTGTGCAGCAATGGCGATGGGGAACTGGGGGTAGTCAACAGAAAGTCCCAGATACCAGGAAAGCAAAAAGCTCCCAGGACCCAATAAGGATGACATTAGCTAAAATACCCATCAAAGGGGAGAGAGAACCTGTAGAGACCATATGGAGAGGTTAGGCATGGCCCCTGGTTGAGAGATGGGTCTACTTACCCTTCCCCAAAATTTTAATCCAGAATTGCTCCTGTCTCAAGAAAATACAGGGACAAAGAGTGGAGCAGAGACTGAAGGACTGCCTTTCAGAGACTGCCCCACCTCAGGATTCATCCCATATACAGACACCAAACCCAGGCACTATTGCTGATGCCAAGAATTGCTTGCTGACAGGAGCCTGATACACCTGTCTCATGAAAGACTCTGCCAGAGCCTTATCAATACACTAATATGTTTATATGGATGCTTGCAGCCAAGCATTGGACTGAGCACAAGGACCCCAATGGAGGAGTTAGGGGAAGGAGTAAAGGAACTGAAGGAGTTTTCAATTCCATAGGAAGAACAATAATATCAACCAACCAGACCACCCTGAGATACCAGGGATAAATCACCAACCAAAGAATACACATGGAGCAACCCATGGCTCCAGCTGCATATGTAGCAGAGGATGGCCTTATCTGGTATCAGTGAGAGGGGAGGCTCTTTGTCCTGTGAAGACTTGATGCCCCAGCAACGTAGAAGAATGCTAGGGCTATAAGGCAGGGATGGGTGGGTGGGGGAGGACCCTCATAAAAACAGGGGGAGGGAGTGGGATACAGGGTCTGCAGAAGGGAAACTAGAAAGGGGAATAACATTTAAAATGTAAGTAAAAACAACAAATAATTTTTTTTTAAATAAAAACTAAATAGCAACAACTTACTAGACTTGAACAGAGTCAAATTCTGAACTGGTTTTGGGACTAGGGAACATTCAGAACTAGTTATTAGGAAAAAACCCACATTTTTGTATATAAACAAATAAATATATAGCTATCAATATTTTTAAAGTTTGATGCCTTTACCTTAGTTTGTAGCAGGGCTTGGTCAGGCATTTCCTCTAAGGTACAAATGTCATAGTGTGTTATATTTTAATCAGAGTTCAGGCCCAGCTACAACTTACTGATTATCTTCTTCCACTCAGCCTTAATGACCACTTTGACAGATAATACAAAATATGATATTTTCTTTCCTTTAGATACTTGACATTAGAGTGACAAGGACATAAATGATATGCAGAGTAATAGCTAAAATACTTTAAATTTGTATCTTAAGCATTGTTTCTAAATTTGTATAAGTAGAAAAGGAAGGGAGAAAACAAAATGCAATGCTTTTGTCTGGTTGGTATTGGGGTTTCTTTCTCATGTGTAGAAGACTGTTAGCCTAGCAGAGTGTGTGGAGCCCGTTGGACAGTTTATAAATAGATTTTGGTTTAATTTCCTAAGAAGAAAATGCTTGATAGATTTAACATATGAGTTGGATGTATCCAGAGGAAGTTGAATCTTTCCTATTCAACCCCAGTTCTGTTTAGCAGAATTTCTGGGGATTGTGTAGCTTACACAGAGAGGGTCATTTGTGTCATAATGTCAATGGCATGAGCTACAAGTTGTCTGCACTGACAAACAGAAAAGGAAAGACTGAGCCATGAGTTGTCTGCCTACTCTTTAATGTTATAGGCAAAAAAAAAAAAATACATGTTTACTACTTATACAAAATTCCACAAGAGAATTGAATGCCAATTAATCTGAGTTCCCAAATACTCTACATTGCAAATATTCCAGATCTCTTAAACATTTCCTTTGGTCTTTTGTCTTAAAAATAGTTTGCAGCCAAAGCATTAAAGTTATTGAATTCTCAACTAGGTACATGATACCAAACTTCTTCCTTTTCCTATTTACAGACTTCTGTAAATAGGACAACAAAAAGGAGTGTGATTCTTTTGATTATTCTTGATATATTTCTTTTGTGGACAGTAATTATTATTATTTTTTATAATATTACATCTTAAGTTCAATAGACATTCTCAAATGTATTTCAAAAACAGCTGAAAACTTCTCTTTAATCATTTTTATAATAACAAATTAAGTAAACACAGTAAAACCAATCAGAGTTCTTTATGTAAAGGGACTCATTTATACTAAAGCAGCTTAGGACTTTTTCTCCTCCATTGTTTCTTCCCCTACCTTTCCATACTCCAGCATGGACCAGCAATGTGATCGGGTAGCCCTGTAGTTTTCTAACGATTTGAAAAGTAAAATGCAATTGTTTTAACACTTTGTTCTTTTGAACTTCACACAAATATCGATAGCATTTTTGTATATGTAGCACTGTAATTAGACATATTCTGATGGATCACGGAAATAACACAGAAAATAATCATTGAACTATACAGATATATAGTTACATACTGAAGATCTGGATTTCATAATACTAAATCTTGGAATTCAATAATGAACTAGTTGCTGGATTCTAACAGGTGCCTAGAGATTATAAAACCAAATACAGTGTATCAACTTGTAATGATTAATGTAATTACTATTTACCCTTGTATTCTTTCTGATTTATTTTATAATTTTTGAAGTATTATGAACAATGCCCAATTCAACTAGATTAGACAAGATGTTTTCCTTTCCTTCTCATAGTGGAATCCAACTATTTGGCCATGTAGTAGATGAAATCCCCCCTCACTTGTTCAAACATGAATAGTAGCTAATTATTAATAAGTACATGAACAGGAGAAAATATATCTTATCTATATCAATTAATTATGATTCCTTGCTTGGCTCAATGTAATTACAGAGTTTACGTAAAAAAAGAGAGGCAGTGAATTAGGATGTGGGAAGGAAAAGTGAAACAGGCAAAAGGGGGAGGAAAAAATTGGGAGGCAGAGGAGGGAATAGAAGGTATTACACTGCTTCCTTTGACAGTGGAGTAAGAAACCTGGAATTCTCTAAAAGCAGAGTGACAAGGGCAATGTTTCCCACCTTCACATCTCTTCAAAGGAATGCAATCTGGAAAATACCATCAGTTTGTGTTCAGTCCCTAAGTTTCTGTTAATTCATTTCATAGGCTATAGGAGTGAATGTAAATGGAAAGATACCTTTGTAGGTTTTGCCAACTGTAAGTTTCCATTTTGTATGTATGTGTGTATGTGAGAGCATGAGTGTATATGTGTAGGCCACATAATCTCTCTCTACACTGAAATCAATATCTAATTAATATCTGAACTGTTATTTTCTTACTACATTTTGTTTAAAAGTGTCATCTGTGCCCAAGACCCAGAGATTTTACTGATGCTGCTATAGGTAAGCAGTTACATTTCTCATTATTTTCTGTCTCTGTAGAGACAGTTGTTGTATTATACTTATAAGAAATATATTCCACTAGACAATTACTTTCAAGGCAAACAAACACTGTTAGTAATTCCCTTACTTCTCCAGTTGTATGTGCATGTTATGCAAATAATTTATGTACATCCAACAAAGTAGTTATATTACAATACAAAGCTGTTTTTCGTATGAAATAACAACACATCATGTTTCTTATACCCCAAAAGAATGTCCTAAAGAAGTTTAGCAATAAAGTCAAACCAGACGCTCAACTTCAAATGTAAGGAACGGCCATGATATCATAAACCTGTCTCTTTGCTTCTATTTAGAAGATTCTAAGCTCTACCACAAATTAATTACTATTGTTCAAGGTACTGTAATCATCCTGTATACAGACTCAGTACAGAATAACACAATAACAATCAATCTGTTATGTATATAAGAGGAGTGTTATTAAAGAAAGCAAACAAAGATCTCTACTGTCTTATTCTCCATGCTTTAGTAAATCTGCATTAGTTAATATTAAGCTGAGTTCAAAGTGGACTAATACCTCATTCTTGACTACTAAGATATTAAAACCAAGTTCAATTTATATATAATCTATTGTCTCTATTGAAATGCCTTGATTAAAAGCATAGAGTTAGAAATTGACTTAATGCCTTCAAATTAATACATACAATTGAAAGAGTTGCTATATAGTGATATGTTTAGGAACTATCAAATAAGGTATTTATTTATTTTTGATCTGGGGGTTTTTGATGTTTGATGTTTGTCATTTGTTTGATTGTGTTTCATTTGAAGTCAAAGTCTGGTTATGTAGTCCAATTTGGCCTTGAATTTATGATTATCCCACCTCAACCTTGTAGCTATTAAGATTATAGCTATTAATCTCTCTTCTTAGCATAAGCAAAATGACTATTGCTCAGTTACTATGCCTGATAACACATGAAAAGAACAGTAAAACAGCAAAATCCCACTTCACTTTTTAAACCCCACGGCATTAAATTTAATGGTTCTCATGGTTGTAGTTTAAGATATTTTAATTTCCTAATCCTTTTTAGAATCCTAAAGGGAATCAGTAAATTTCTTCATGGAAAAGTCTATTCAAACTGTCTAAAATCATGAACTTGAAAGTTTAATTCTGTCATCTTTTTCTTGCTTAAATTATTTTCATGCATATATGCATCTAGCATAGGATATATCAAAATCACAACTATTCAAGGCATGTATTGCAATAATCATTTGATTAGAAAATGATACTAGGAAGTAAGAAAGGGTTTTATATAGCCAGAAAGTTATTGTTACAGCAGTTGAAACTCTGAACCATGGGGAGCCTCAGTTGGCCTTCCTCTCTAGGTTAAGAGAAAGTGTCAAGAATCAAAGACACTCTTACTTGCCGTATCTGAATTGCTAACATGATGTATTCCTAAATTAAATAGAATATTTCAAAGAATGATTGATTTGATTATGGGTCAGGAAAACTACAAGATAGTGCTGAAATATTTCATTTTTTTGTGTTACTAAATGGTCACTACAGGTCAGCAACTAAGTACAGTGCCTTGTCTTTTATCTTCTCTCACTATTTTCCTAACTTCATGTCTTTACTCCTTATCTTTCTTGAAATTATTTACTCTTTTTCATAGTATTTATTTTTCTTATAGAATAAAAGAGTTAACTACAGAAGGCCAGGTACGGAGTTAGCAACTGGGACCAGTGCTGAGAGAAGCTGATGGTGGCCGGGAAAAGTAGTGATGGTTTAGATAACAACTGACAGGGCCTGGTACTGAAGGCAGCCAATGACATGAAAAAAGAAAGAGAGGTAAAATCACACCCCCCTCCCTCCCACACACAAACACATTGAATGAATGAAGCAGAGCAAGCGCTAACAACTTCACACATGCACATACTTATACACATACATACATATGTACATACATATATAAATACACATTCACACATTTGATGGATGGAGTAAAGCTCTAAACAGCTTCATATATACATATGCACATATATACAAATACACATATATGTATATACATATACACATAAACACACACACATATTCACATATACATATTTGGTTGGTAGAGCAAATTCTAATGATTTGACTCCAATAACTTTATTTTTTCGTAACCTTTTTATGCATCCTAAAACAGATTTATCTATGTAAGAAAAAGATCACCTCATAGCCACAAGTTACATATTCTTTAAAAGCAATCATCACAAAAACTTATTCTTCAAAAACAGATTAAAATCATTACATAACAGGAAATTACAACAAGATTATTGATTATACATTCTTCTCTTGGAACTCATACTTAACTATAAATATTTTCCAACTATCTTTCTCTTCACAAGTTCAACATAACCCCAAAGCAATTACTATTTTTTCATTGATTAACAAAGTGTAAGCAAGCTAGTCTATCTTAGCAAGCTATTTTTATGTATAGCTAATGACAATTTGTATTTACCAAGAAACAGGTCATCACTTACCTTATGTCTTATTTTGAAGTCTTGTTTAACTAAATGGACTTACTGTCTATCATCTATTCTTATGCTCATAATTGAATTATTTACTCTTTATTTATGACCCTGTCTTTTCATTTGGACACTGAAATCCGTGACAATATCTCTAGATCACAAGATCCAGGAACTCCAACCCAACTTAGAGTTAAATGTTTTCTTTGATTATCATCTCGTCTCAAGCCAATTTTTGTTCCTAGTACAATTATGTGCTTGTAGCACATGAACTCTCACAGTATTCCTTTTCTAGCCTATGCATCCCTTACTATTCTACAAGGAAATAGCACATTTTATTCTTGATTCTGTTATATCTCTCTGTCAAAACAACTTAAACCTACTTCTTAAACTTTCTATCGATGACCCTACCTTCCTAAAGCAATTTAAATCAGATTGGGAATTCTGTAAAATCATTAGTTCATCTAAACAATATTATTTTATAAAAGTTCATCTTCATGCTGATCTGAAGGAAAATTGCTATTACTCAGGAAGTAAACACACCAGGTTATAGGCAGTATGGGTTTCCCCTTACCCAATCTCACCATGTCAGATATATGAATAATATAGCAATGACAAACAAGAAAAAGCACATCAGTAGCAAATATGACCCTGGGAACAAGCCTCTGGGCTGTGCCTCTCCAGGATACTCCCATTGTAGCTGTGCAAAATGGTGGGTTGTCTCCAGAAAGCTCACTTGCCCACTGCAGCTCCTCCTCATCTACCAATTGCCAGATCTTTGGGTATTAATATAATAAATTTTTGCTTTCTTTATTTGCTATTCACACTTTATGCTAGAGTGGAGTATGTAGGTTGTGTTATTTAACATTAACTATTGTTATTAAAATCCATTGTCATCTTTAAAGAATATGTAGACTATTTTAAATTACTTCATAATGATATAATTACATGAGTTCAACTATTTTGGAACAATATCAGTTTCTAAGATGCAACTTTTTCTAGTATAGTTCATTTTATTCTTAATTTTAGTATATGGAATTCAAAACTAAAATTTAGTTTTAGAAATAGGAGCGATTTTTCATATAAGAAACCCAATTTCATTTGTTGTGATGATACTTTTAAAGCTCATGATAATATGTAGTAAATAAGCAGATGAGCTGTGATTTATTTTGTGAAATATTTTTCTAACTTTCAAGTATATTTTAAGCAGATTAAAACTCGGTAGTATAATAAAAATGCATAATGTTTACATTGACACCTTAATACTCTTTAGAGATATTTTTAGTAAAGTCTGATGATTATACTTAAAATTTTCCCATATTTTATGAAAAGGTATATTTCTGTTTAATATCCAGTTAACATTTTCTGATGATATTCTAAGTATAGAAATGGAATAATTTAGTGTCATCATTTGAAATGAGGTATAGACATGTTCCTAATATGCAAATAATTCCCTTCAAGAATTAGATGGAAACAGGGCAGTAGTTCAGAACGGATTTATGTTGTGTGCTTTTCTGCCCAGAATTAAAACGTTATAAAAGAGTCTTCAGCAATAATACATCCTTTTCTCTAATTTTAGAAGGCAGCATTTTGGGTGCATTTCAGAATTAATATGTTTAACAATAATTAAATTATTTAGTTAGAGCTCTTTTAAAATAGTCTTGCATAAGCTTAACAGTTGCATCTTTTGTTCCCAATATCCTGGCAGGAAAATTGTAAAGAATGAGTGAGAGGAATTTAGCAGTCTGATTCTCAATAAAAGATTCAGCATCCTCTATTCTTATATATTAATACATGCTACATTATTCTGGGCTCCAGTAAACCAGGGAATGATTTTTGCTTGCACCACCAACAGCAATGGCCAAGGGAGCTCCCAGTTAGTGTGCAATAATGAAGGACTTATCCCGCATCACACCGAATTTGCCACAATCTCTGTTGCTGCATGTTGATTGCCACCCTCCTTCCAGCTACCAAATATTCTCTGATTCCTTTTACAGCATAATACAGTGATTGAGATCGTAGAGCTTTTGACCTTATGATTTCTCCATTTCACTTCTTTTCTTCTGTCATGGAAACAACTGGCCCAATTCCATTGCCATGATTATGGAAAAGGTTAAGAATTAAACTTGAAGCTTCAGAAATCATCCTCATTTAATAATAAACAGAATCCATATGTGAATAAAATTCATATCAAAGTTTGTTGATTATCCTGCAGCCATGGATGCACTTTCAAATGCTGCAAAAATTGAGGTTCCTTTTCTAGCATACCGATACTCAGAAGAAGCAGAATATGTAAATATGGGAACAGCTTTATAAACCACTCTTTTTTACCTAACTCTGCCAGTGGCACTCCCTGCCTTCCAGTGGTTATGAAGCCTTCACGATAGCACCACAAACGAGATGGATCATTTAAGACACCAGCCAGTAAGAAACAGTTCATATTCAAGCCAAAGCAATATCTTATTGGACACAAAAATGAATGATTGGTTGAGATATATGGCCATCATTGTATTGCTATCATGTAATGCCATGGAATGTTAAACATCACCTTATCATTTCCAACATTCTGCTTCTATTTTCTTATTATTTTGAAAGGGCAAACAATAAATGGATATTTCAGTGCTATAAAACTGACATTTCGTTTATGTTTATCTCATCAGTAATACTTAATAAGTACTGGTCATATTGCCATAGACCAAAACTTCACATCCCACTATATCATTCCACTTTGAAATTTCTTAATTCTTAGGTCATCATAGAACAGGGCAGTCACATGTGTCCAATTCTATCTTGAAATGATTACTGGAAAATGTTTGATTATGGATCTTCTTAAAGTATGAATCATTGTTTTTAATTTAGTGTTTTTATTTTTTTTAGTATTTGGAAATTTCACATAATGCACCATGATTCCATTCACTTCCCAGTCTTACCAGTTCTACTCCCACCACCATTATGATCTTACCTAAAATAAAAGAAGAAAACAAGTCCAATTTATGTTGCTCATATACTCACTGAAGTATGGTAAAACTCCCAGTGGTCAACCCCTTAAAGATCTTACGGGTAGCTTTAATGATCAGGAAAACCATCATTTAGTTTGTTTCTGCAATGAGGATGAGGGCTTTACAATGCATTTTTACTGATAACACATTTCTTCACTCCATTTCAGCACTTATAAAGCTGCTGGTGAGTCAAAGGGAAGCTTTAAGATGCTCACAGAAAATCTTGTGTGATGCAAAACAGGCTTTTGGGAAACCTTGTGAAGGAGAAGGATAACTAACCACCTCCTCTACACAAATTTCAAGTACTATGACTGAATGTGAGCACTTGAGTGATCAAGATCACTAGAAAATGAAGTGCTTGAAGAGATAAATCTTCAACATTGGCAAACATTCCTCTATGTCCTCCAGCAGTAAAACTTGTGAATATGTTCCTAGCATGTAGATAGTGTTATATATAAATAATGGTCATCTGTCTAGAAGGAGAGAGTTGTAAATGGTATCCTTACCTCTGGCCACTCTAAAAGCCATTCAGTTAACCACTCAACCTACAATTGAATCGGAAAATTCTTCACCTGTCTTTGTTGCTATGTGAACAAAATCCAGGTCTGCAAATCCATGAGTTAGTCAATCATTTAAACATTGTTTATCTCCTTAGTCTGTTTTTAACAATATTTGCTTCATATATTATTTTTTAAGAATTATTTCTTTTGAAAGATTGTAATAACATCATTCCTCTTTCCCTTTCCTAAATTTCCCGTATACCTCTCCTTGCTCTTTCAATTCCATCACCTCTTTTTTCATTAATGTGTGAATATAAATTATATTCATATTATGTACATATATCTATATTTATGCCTATGTTCATATCCATATTTGCATTTATATCTATGTAACTTGCTCTGTCTGTGTATTGTTACTTTTATATATGTATGTTTTTATGGTTGACTGTTTATCAGTAGATAATCTGTTGGTATGGTTTTCCATGATGAAGACTCTGTCTCCACTCTTGATACTATTTACTTGTCTATAGTTCTTTGAATGATTGAGGCCTCAATGGATCTCCCACTATCCACTTTGGCATATCTAAAGTTGTCCATGTCTAGCTTGTGTTTAGGCAGTCATGTTTGTGAGACTTAATGGGTGTACCTTTTAGCATTCATAGAAGACACAATCTGAGAGAAAATTTCTTGTTCCTCTGAATCCTAAAGTCTTTCTACTCACTTACCTACAGTATTTCCTCAGCCTTAGCTTCAAGGTTTGTGTTGTGGTTACCTTCATTGGAAGTGAAATATACTTTACATTTTGGTTGGTTGTGGGTTTTTGTAGTGGTGTCTGTTGCAAATAGAAGTTAAAAACAAAAATTATAAAATAGCAGTAAGGCTGTCTGAACGATTAGTAAGGAATCATACTCTGAAATATCTAGACCAAAGCCCTATAATATCTGTAAGTCTGTGTATGTATATGAAGTTTAAATAAAAATTTGTAATCTGGGCTGAAAATGTTCCCTCTAAGATAAAATATCAACAAATAAAATCCCCAAGACCAGGCATGAGTAGTCTCTTTTGAGTTACTGGTTGGTCAGTGTTATCCAAGAAACTCTGAATACATTATTGCTATTGCCTGCATTTCCTCCCACCCTCAGAAATGGAAGGTTAGTCCCTATTATTGAAGGAAGACACTATGCAACATACCCAGAAGGCCAAGAGGTCTCTGAGCTAGAATTAATTTGAAACCCTCCTTGATAGGGGCTGATTTCATGGTACCAAAAGTTATCAATCACAATTTCCAAGGAGGGAAGCAACCACAAGTCCTACCCAGATGTGATGTCTGTGAAGCAGACATCAATGGTTAACATGGCATAATAACCTTTAGTGTGTATTAGTGGCACATATGACTTGGTGGTAACTAACAGCTCTGTAGTTGAACTCAGGAACTTCTCAGCAAGAGGGAAACCATTCTTGGTACAGAGAACTGTGCCAAAAACCTAGGGCTAGGGAAATCATGGATCTTGGAAGAGAAGCTACAACAGCCACTTTCTTAGAATAGTAAAATCCCTAACTCCATTTTAATATTTGTCCTTACATGTAAATAAATGCCCACAGATAAGTCCCGTCCTCACTAATCACCAAGAAAACTCATACATTATCAGAATTGCAGTGATTGTATTTTCAGAGTATCACTTCTAATAAAATTTAAAAATATGAACTTTGTAACAGTTTATAATGCAAATATTTAAGTGCATAATTGACCAAATAGATGTGTATAGTAAGGGTACTTAGGATACTATCGTACTTGCTTCAGTCATGTGAAAACACAAAAATCCTTCAGGTTGAGGAAATTTATCCATTTTTTCTTTTAATAATAGCTTCATTGCTATAGGATGAACTTTTATTCAGATCCTCTTCAACTCTCCAACACTGTCATGAGCTCTTGGTGAAAGGTATATCAACACTGCAGTCCCTAGTGTGTTTCCTTTGGTTATTTTTCATTGTGCATTTGTTTCTTAAATGTGGTCACTGAAGGGCAATCACATGTACTTTATTTTTATCTCTTCATTAAGTATCTTTGTAACTCACCACAGTTTTCATTAAACTTTGAAGATTTAAGACATGGCCTTTAGTGTTACCAAACTCTGTTTTGTCAAACTTGAATGTTGTTCCATTTTTATTTTGAGCAAATTCCATATGCTTATGTAGCCATGCTGCATTGAACTCCCAATCCTTCTTTTTAGGATGCAGAGTTACAGATTGTAAGCACTAGTTTTGAGACAGGTTCCACATTGTAGGAGGCTGGCCTAAATCTAACTAGATGTTACAGATAGATTTGAAGCTAACTATAGCTGGTGATACAGGCAAGTCTTTCAAATCCATCACCTCTTTTTTCATTAATGTGTGAATATAAATTATATTCATATGTATGTACATATATCTATATTTATGCCTGTGTTCATTATCCATATTTACATTTATATCTATGTAACTTCTTAGATGTTACATAGATGTTCCTATATGTTCCTTGATTTCATAATACGAAGTTTTAATTCTTCAACTTTCTTGGTCTCTTAAAGTTGATATTTTAGATATTGAACATTTTGGTGTCTCTTAGATATCTTGTAACAATTCCTTTTATCATAAATGCTCTTTAAATGAGCAAGTGGAAAAATATGCAATATTTTTGTTCTTTTATTGAAAATAGATCTTCAAAACCATATATTCTGATTACCATTCCCTTCCCTGTATTCCTCCTAGTTCTTTCAGCCCTGTCCTCCTATGCAGATCCCTTTTCTGGCTCTTATTAAAAACAAACAAGCTTTTAAGTTATAATAAAATAAAAAAATTAAAATATGAGATATTTAAAACACAATAAGTGGTCAAAACAATTTTTTGATCCTCTGCATTTTGAATATTGAAGATGCCTGACAATTTATTTCAAAGATGGAAGGTTTTATATCATAGTATCTGAATATAACATAAGTTTAGCATGTGTTATTTCATAGAGTTGACCTCAAATATATGTCAAAATTATGAATGCAGTAAACATATTCTTTAAAATAGGCATCATAATTTTAATTAAAAGGAAGGAGTAGCAACCATTACTCAAAAGTATACTTGTAAGTAACTGCTTTACTTCATAGTTTCCTTTTGTTTTAAAATTTAAGAAGACATTTTTCTGATAATTTCATTGGTAAAATCTATATTCTTTAACAGAGAATAACAAACAATCATCTCATGAGTAAGTTCATAAAATCAAGGCAGGAACTTCTTAAGAATCCAGTGCTACCTTGACAAATCATATCAGACCAGTATTCCATTGAGAATTGCTACTAATGTTGTTAATAAACTATAATAATTGAATACATTAACAAACGAGAAGACAACACTAATGAGTAAATGGTGATTGTTTTTGTCTCTGAGTGCAGGACTGATTTAAAACTCCTTAGTCTTTTAATGTATCTAACTAGAGTATGTGACTATCTCAGTAGAAAAGGAGAATAACCCAAGGTTTATCTGTAAAATGCAATTAAAATGATAGAAATAGATGAGCTCTTCATTATGAGAAAGGATGTGCATGAAAACAACCATAGTTTACATCAAATTTCAAGTGAAATCTGCCTATTTCCTCTAATTTAGGTAGAAGAAAAAAATCCCTTATTTTGAGATTTTCATCTCACATACTATTTGGTAATACAAATTATTTAATAACTGATATCTGGGACAGAAATGAATCTCAGACTGTCATGTGAAGAATCAAAGGTTTCAGAAAAGTATAATCCCTGTTGAAAGTAAATCAATTATGATTGATTGGGACTATAAAGAGAATCAATTAGAATGAGAAATAAGAAATCATTGAGAGTAATAGAATTGTATTGTATCTTTATAGTGGTGGTGATGAATGGATGTGTATGTTTGTCAAAACTCAGATATGTGTGCTTAAAATGATTAGTATTTATCATAGTCAAATTATGCCTGAAAATTGTTATTTGCAAAAAGAGCGTGTTGGTTTTATAGTATGTCATATGTAGACATACAAATCACTGAACTTAATTGCAACTTACACTTCAAAATGAGCAACCATTTCGTTAGCACTAAGGATTTAATGTGAAAATTTCCAGGATGTGTATTACACATAATATTTGTATTGTTTTTTTTCAATGTAATTGCATCATCCACATTAAACAAGAATTACTTTCTTCATCATAGACATAAGCTTTTTCTAATATGCTTTTTACTTTTGCAGATGGTCTAGGATTAGAGACAAAATATTCCCCTTTTAATGTAAAATAAATCACCTGCCTATTAGTTTTGCTAGGATATTGGAGAAAGACTCAAATTCTTTGATTCATTTTATAATCTAAGATGTTATCATTGAATTCCTAAAATCTGTCTTTTCAACACATATTCACATGACTAAGAGTTATATTTCATTAAAAAACCAGTTTAAAAGCCTACACAATTGTATGTCAGTAGGCCGCACTGCCTGTTTATATGACACTCTGTCTACTTATCTAAGTCTTTGTTTTCGTCAATTTTCCTTGTTGACGTTTCGGCCGTCAAGTTTTTGAGTTTCTTTCTATTTTTTAAATACTATTATTTTTACTTTTTTACAATTCAGTCATTGCCCCATACTGGTCTGCTGTCCCACAGTTCCTCATTCTATTCCTCCTGCCCCCTATCTCCAAGAGGATGTCACCCCATCAACACCACCCTGCCAGGCTTCCCTACTTCCTAGGGCCTATTGCCTCTTGGGGTTAGGCATGTCTTTGCCCATACCACAGTCAAACACTCTGATTCAGAATTGTTCCTGTCTAAGAGAATTGCAGGGACAATCACGGACAAGAAACTGGGGGTAAGGCAGTCCAGTGACCTGCCCAACTTGTAAGCCATCTCAACAGGAGGCTCCAAGGCTTGACACTATTACTGATGCTATGGTGTACTTACAGAAAGGAGCCTAGCATAGCTGTCCTCTGAGAGGCCCAACAAGAAGCTGACTGAGACAAATGCAGATACTTACATCCAATCACTGGACTGAAGTCAGGGACCCCTGTGGTTGAATTAGGGAAAGGCTGGAAGACACTGAGGAGGAGGGCAACTCCATAGGTAGACCAGCAGTCTCAACTATCCCTGACCTGGGAGATAATCTCAGACACTGAGCCACTAACCAGACAGCATACATGAGCTGGTATGAGGCCCCTGACATATACACTGCAGACGTTTCTCAGTTTCTTACCTTTATTACTTACACTGGGATGCAGATTGCTTATTTTTATTTAATGCTAATGTTTTCCAGGCATCCTCAAGTAACATCTTTACCCTACATCCACATCTCCCTCTCTTTTTGCTTTCATGTCAGCAGATATTGGTTTATGAATCCTAGCCATGCTAGGTTGGCTGAATTACCACTCTCTATATAAAAAAAAAAAGAAAAAAAAGCAGTGTATTTACTTTTAAACATCTCTTTTTAAATTGTTAATGTTTTTAGATCAGTTTTCCTCTTGAAACAAATTACACATTTCCCAGAAATGACCTTAGATTATACTATATTAAATAGAAGTTAGATGGCACATTCACTTAATTTTTATGCCTTTCTACCCAGCTCAGTTTCTTTTGAAGGCATATGGCAGCCAATTGTTCACCTAGCCAAGATTCACAACATAATTTGGCAATATGCTTAATTAATTCCTCCTACTAGCATTCCCCAACTTATACCAACAATTTGGGCCTAACAATTATGGAAGCTTCTGTGCATGCATGTGTGAACACACACCCCACAAACACACACACACACACACACACACCTGATTAAATAGTCACAATTTCCATTACATTACCATATTCTAACCAACTAAAATTCTGTGCTTGGCAAAATCCAGACCTTTCAGCATAACAGTCAGATATTCCTATATAGTGGTGGTTAAAACTTCATATATTTCAGAGAACATACACTAATATGAATTCAATACAAATCTGCCAGTCATTGTGGTGCCTTCCTTTAATCCCTACACATAGGAAGCAGAGACAGGCAGCTCTCCATGAGTTTGAGACAAGCTTGAACTACATAGCAATAACAGCCCTGCCAGATTACATGATAAGACACTGTCTCATAAAATAAAGTTAATATAAACAAGAATATTTACATTAACAATAAACACTACATATTTCTTAAATGCAAACACTAAAAGAAAGATTGCAGATACCAAAACCTACATTATAAAAGGCAGGTTCATACATCTGTAATCCCAGTATTTGTACAGGTAATGGTAAATGGAGACAGACCATATGCCAACTAGGGTGGTAGATGCAGTAACAAAGATGACATTCTATCTTGAACAAGAAAGAACATAAGGGTTCATAGCTGAGACTATTTTCTGACCTCCACAAATGAGTTGTACTAAGTGTGCACCCTTAGACACTAATGTACACACAAGATGACAAAAACAAAAAACAAAACAAAAGAATGTCTGCTGTAAGCAACAGGGATATAATGATATAGGTGAAGATTATGGCATGGACAACTACTTATATTACTAGAGAGATTCTATTTAAAACGATATGTATGCATATATCTGTGTGGGGTACTGCACATGAGTAGTACGTGGGGAAGCGAGAATGCTTGGATCCCCATAGAATGGTAGTTACAGGCAGTTGTGAGCCTCCTGACTTGGGTGCTGGGAATCAAACTTGAATTATCTGCAAGAGCCCTTAGTCACTGAACCCTCTATACCCCACTTTCAGGATTATCAACTATTTTATAATAATGTTCTCAGACATCTTAAAATACCCATCAGGTATATAGTACTGACTCAGGGTTTTTTTGTTGTTATTTGTTTGGTTGGTTTTGTTTGTTAAGTTGGTGAGTAGAATTTAGGATATTTTGCTAAGATATGTATAAAGTTATCTATTAGTGATAGGTTTTAATCATTAACAGATAGATAAAAGTCCACTAAGGAAACAACACAAATAATAAACACACAAATAAAAACCTCACAAAATATCCAACATATGATAACTATATGGCAATATTCAATTGGAACAGAATAATTGAATAAATTATACAATAATCTATGTAATATTACACATAGATTATATATAATAAATGTTTTATTTAAAGCAATTTACAACAATTGTTTAGTAAGTGTAGATGAACTAATTGTAAAATAAAATACAAAGCCATAACAATCATTGTGGTCATTTGTGAAATAGTAAAATGTAGAGGTGGATGACAGCTTCAAGATCTCTCTCTCTCTCTCTCTCTCTCTCTCTCTCTCTCTTTCTCTCTCATACACACACACACACACACACACACACACAAAATTATGACTTCATTAAAACTCATGCTAATCCTCTATATTTGAGCTGTGTTCATACACATGTTATGTAAGGGAAGGCAAGACAAATTCTTATATCACACAAAATCTTTCAAGTGTGTGAAAACCAGAAACTGTGGGCTGTTCAAAGAGCCTACCAACAACTTCTTACCTTGCATTTTATAAGCTACTGAAAATGATGATCTCAGGAAAAGGTGTTAGACTGATACTGTCATTACTTATTACTCAAGTCTCTGATGTTTAATATTGCACCACACTGGGGCAGCACTCAGCAAGATAAATTGTCTGAAAAAGTCTATTGGAAGTGCATGGGATTGAGCTTTGTCTTAGAAGACTAAAAGTCAAATCACCTGATTTTTTTTTTTTTTTTTAATTTCTTCGCACATTGGGCTTCAAAATCCTCCTCTGGCTGTAGTTTAACTGTGAATAAATGGACACTTTTAGATTATCCAGAAAAATTGGTGTGAAGTCCACCTCTAAGATCCTGTGACTGGCATATACATATTTAAGTAAGATAATTATGTATATATTTATAATTAGAACTGGTAGAAAAAAATCACATGAATTTCTAAATTAATATATGTTCTATTTCTATGTTTATTTCTGCTATGATAATTCATATATTTTTATACATTTCTCTTTAAATAAAATATTTATTCTACTTTGAGGATGTGCAGTATCAATAAACTTGCTAGTGAAGAGAAGGAACCCCAAGGCAAAACTATCACATCAGCCAGAGTTTTTTCAGTCTGTTCTGTCAGTTTTAAAGATTTTGTGTAGTGAATAGGGAACTCATTTAGAAAATGTTTCAAATATACATTTCTTCAATATTATTTATACTTTTGTAATAATTTTCTGAGTAATAACAAAGAATTTATTAAAAATATTGACAGTATAAATACCAGAATGCTATATACATGTTGCTCATTTTTTCCACATAGATTACATTCTTGTTATATGATCTTGGAAGGAGCAGAGAAAATGAAACTCACAGAAATTTATAATAAATGAGAAGAAAGAAAGAAACATCAGTGTTCAAAGTCAAATATGAAAATGTGAAGGAAATAAACTTTAGTGGCCTTCGCAAAAATAAAAGAAAAAAAAACAATAAAATCAAAAAAAAAAAAAGAAGAAGAATAAAAAAAACAATAAAACCAGTTTAAGTGACACTGTTCTACATCAGGGATAATGTCACTTGATTTTACACATGTATCTTTAGACATACCCACGGGCTATATTAAATATAAGGTTTTCATGAGAGAGTAGTTGAGGATGTATCAAAGGTTATTCGTTATAGGAGTGTGTTATCCGGAGTATGTGGAAAGCAGTGGAAGAAGACTATGACACAGTTAAAGGGATGTGAAAGCTCTTTAGTTCTTTAAGTTGGTGGAGAATGGGATGAAAGACTTTTTTAAAGACTAACATTTGTTATTTTAATTACAAGCACACGAGTTGCTCTGTGGTAGTGTATGCTCATTAATGCAGTGCCTGTGTAGGCCTATGTTATTGGATCCTCTTAGAATTGTGGTTACAGATCCTTATGAACTTCCCAGTGTGGGTTCTGGAAACTGGACTTAAGTTCTCTGCCAGAAGTGGAGATGCTGTCAACCACTGAGCCACTTCTCCAG